>QBDW01002164.1:0-24971 GCA_003261595.1 Maconellicoccus hirsutus
ATGTACATTATTTCGCAACATGAGATAGTGAGAGGAATTTTAAAATAAGAGAAAAGAAGGGATTTTTGAAGTGATTGCGGTGAACTTCTGACAAGGGAACTACTTGAAAAGTCCGGCTTGGATTTGAACGGGAGTTAGATTTTTGAAAAGAGCATGTCAAAAAACCCCAAAACCAGAATTTTAGGTGCCCAAGTTGACTTTTCGATTTTTGGCGAATTTTTGAAATTTGAAAATTATGAAATTTCGATTAAAATAAAGAATAAAAAAAAATCAAAAAATAATTTTAAATCACGAAAGAAATGTTTTCCCCCTAATTCGAACCCGCTGAATCCGAAAATCACATCGGCGAGCAGTTCTGGAGCCTCCAGCGAGATTTCCATTTTTCTCCAGGAACTTCGAAATGCTCCAGAAGGCGTCCATTTGAGATTGGGCAGCTAAAAACTTGGTTCTTTCTTATTTCCGTCCTACCGAACCGACTTGGCTACATTTCCGAAATGCATTATAGCTAAAAACGTTCAATTCGTAATCCTTTGCTATGAAAAAACCTGTCCTGGAAAAACCTACTCGAGGTGTCCCGCTGGAATTTTTCGGAAATGTAGTCAAGTCGGTTCGGTAGGATGGAAATAAGAAAGAACCAAGTTTTTAGCTGCCCAATCTCAAATGGACGCCTTCTGGAGCATTTCAAAGTTACTGGAGAAAAATGGAAATCGCGCTGGAGGCTCCAGAACGGCTCGCCGATGCGATTTTCGGATTCTGCGGGTTCGAATTAGGCGGAAAACATTTCTTTCGTGATTTAAAGTTATTTTTCGAGTTTTTTTTTATTCTTTATTTTTAATTGAAATTTTTTAATTTTCAAATTTCAAAAATTCACCAAAAATCGAAAAATCAACTTGGGCAGCCAAAATTTTCGTTTTGGGGTTTTTTTGACATGCTCTTTTCAAAAATCCAACGCCCGTTCAAATCCGAGCCGGACACCTCAAGTGGTTACCTTGTTAGTATCAACGTGTCTCATTGCTTCTCCTCTTCGACGACTCCAAGTACAAATATATCGGAACCAGGTACGTCTAACATGGGGCACCCTGTAGTACATGTTATTACTATATCCGCGTAAATTCGCCACGTCACCATACACGGGTTAAGCTCCCATCTACGTCATATCTGCGGAGAAAATAACGCGAAAGCACCCGAAGAAAAAGTTATCTCTTTGCACCAACGTAAGAGTAAACTGATGGATGTGAAACATCTCATCGAAGGTTAACTTACGAACGTAAAAAGTCTGTGTAACCTTTCGAAATACACACATCGATAGATTCTTATATATTTTTTTCGTATACTTCACCAAGGTACACATACACCGATACAATATAACGTATGTGTTTTGACAATACGTCGAGAGTATGGTTTTATATACATGTCAAGTAACGAGACAAGCGAACGGGTATGAAATTGTACAAATACCTTATCACGCCTTGCGAATTCTATCACGTCGACGAGCAGGCTCATTTCTTGGGGGAAATTTTCAATTAAATGAACGCGTAATTCGAAATTTTTCCTTCGAGATGTTTTTCGTCTTCGAGCATCGTCCAATCAACGAAAACTCCGCGAATGCAACGATAAAAGGCCGGATTACGTTGTTCGCCATCAAAGCGCAATTACGCTTGGGTTTTGCAACTTTGATAATTTACCTATTCCGAAGGTCGGCGGGTTCGTTGAAAAGATTTCGCCGCTTGAAAAACGCGATTTTCCCCTTTTTTCGGGCTCGATCCGAGAGAAAAACCGTCTATATTGTCACATCGAAGCCGCGTCGAGGTAAACGTTAAAAAGTTATTTGTAAAAGGCTCTAAACTTAACGTCGACTAGAAATTTATCATCGTGTACGTCCTAGCTTTTATGATTTACTCGATTTTACGCGAACGCACATATGATATTCCACTTTGATGTGGGCTTTATTTCGTCGCAAACACGTCCAACTTTAATAAGCTTTTCGTTGACTTTGAAACGCGTGCATTTTTTACTTCCGTCATCCCCCGGTTCGCCTTCTATACGCGTAATGCTATTATGTCGAGCGCATATTCGTCATATGTACGTTGACGGATAAATTCGCAAGAAAAATTCGCCTTCGTAACGTTCCCTTTTTTACGCGGCTTTAATACGATTACACGGCGGATTAATTCGGAGTACTGTGTATTTACTATATAGGCGACTTTATGATTCGTTAATAAGTACCTCTTTTGTGAGCTTTTAACGAGCGTACACCCGTCGGGTGTTTTCTTTATAATTCGAAATCGGGTCAGATTGCAGGTAAAGAAGTAGATTATCAGCTAGATTTGTCAAAGAAATACACCGCCTTCGCATTGAGCCTCTTTGCGTTCGAGCTCTAAAACACGATGCTGCGAAACTTGAGAAATACTACCAAACGAATACATGAAATCGCTTTCGTCTCGGCGGGTTATTTGAGACGAAACGTAGAAACAAGATCTTTGGCGAGGATTTACCTTTTTTTTTCCTCATTTGTTTTTGAAATTTCATCGCTGACTGAAAAGGTATAAAAATAAAAGCTTCAGCGGGCCTGAAAATATTCCAACTTACTCGGATTACGACGAAAATTCCGCCATTAAATTTGAACCGTGGCAGCAACGAGGGTGGATACTTCCTGTCCAAAATCAACTTTTCTCAAGCTGATCACCAAAACAATCTGTGCAATGATATGTGTTGCTAAACTGGTAAAACGTTATTTGTTTGACAATATCATTTCACACATCAATTCGCGTTGTTTATTAATAGACACGTGTCATGTTAAATGCAACACGTGTCATGTTAAACGCAACACGTGTCATGTTAAACACATCACGTGTCATTTGGCAAGTGACACGTGCCGTTTAAAAAGCCATTCAAAATTTAAAAAGTGACACGTGTCATCTAGTGATTGACGCGTGCTATTAAACTAGTAAAACATTGTTTGGTAATATGTCATTTCACACGTTGATTCGTGTTTTTTCGTCAAGTGACACGTGTCATTAGGTGATGAAAACATGCCATTATTTTAGAAGAACGTGATTTTTTGATAGCACATGCTTTCTACCAAATGACACGTGTCCTCTATCAAATGTAACGTATTACTTGACGGTGTAAAAATTGCTTTCAATGATTTTTGCTACAATATAACAAGTGTCTCATATCATTTAACAAAAAAATTTGAATTGTTAAATAAGTGACACGTGTCGTAACATGTGTTCTGGCACGTATCTATAACTCTTACAAGTAAATCTTGTCTAGTTAGAGTCTCCTGACACGTTTCTTTCATCTAGTGATTTTCGTCCTTTATCCGATGAACTGATTTTTTCATGTATCAAGTTACTACCATTTCCTACTCGGGAATCCTCGGCCTCGGATAACTCATCCGATGCGTCGCTATCAAAAAACTGGAAGCTGTGTCTATTTATTCTTCTCGAGGAAGCAAAATTGACCTGTTATAATAATTGTATCTCTATAACAGCTAAATGTGCCCCGAAACACATTACCCGAAAAAATATTCCACCTCGACGTCGAAAATTACCCTCAAACCGTACGTCGCCTGTGCAAACAATCCTGCGAATATATACGAGTAGGCGTAAATAATACTTTTTCGGGGATAAGTTGCCTTTATACGGGTACAGCTTTGTCGAGGCGTTATAGATTAAACACAAAATGAACCCTATCAAAAGCTACGATTAAACTTCTTACAGTTAATTTTGTTATCTTGTGAAACCGTTTAAGAGAATCAACACAGTTAATTAAACAACTTAGAGAGTGTAGCGTTAAGAGAATTACTAATCTGTAATATTACGATGACGAGCGACGTCGCGAAAATTATACGCCTCAGCGATGAATTTTCAACTAGCAAACGGAACGAATGCACCTGATGGGAACTTTTTGCTGGGATCTTTTGTGTTACATGATGTGCAATTCGTGTGATGGTGATGTTTTGAAATAGTGAAACGCACGGTTTGAGGTAAACAGGAAAAGAGGACGTGGTCTTTTTTCATCGTATATGTTTCATTTTTGAACTTCAAATAAACCTTTTGTATGGGGAGAAATGTTAATTGAAAAAATGATTTATTGATATGTAAATAATTGATTATTGTAGTCGAATCATCTGTCGTATCGGACGAGTTCGTTGAAATTAAATTTCACGATGCGCGATAAGGTTGATTGTATTGTAATCGATGATTTACAAATTGAAGAGTGACCTTTTTCGAGAAATTTAATTTTTAATGAAAAAGTACGACCATATTTGTATTCGGCGTGAAATTTTAATATATTTTGACTGGTCACTTGGGTACTCTAGGAGAAAAATTTATATTGGATTTTAAGCATACTATTTGGATAATTAATACAATCACATTACCGCCTTCTATACTGGATGCGCTCGACGGATTAAGAAATTCCTCTCCCTCTCTTTCCCTAGTCTCTCTATGGTTTCTATCACCTGATTTTTGTTGAATATCTTCGCTTCGTTTAGACTGACATCTCATCAATGAAACCCCCCCCCTCCCTGCTCCTAAAACACCACTTCGGCTCATTTACACTGCCCAAATCATCCTAATTCAGCTTCAAACAAATACGTCAACTGCAGCGCGTCTATAATCGACTACTAATACTTCTCCAAACCACGACACATCTCCGTGAAATAAAACACATCGGAAAATCTAGTTTGCTACAGTTTCCCACGAAGGATATTTTTCAATTCTTACAGCGCGCTAAATATCCAAATCGAATTCGCATGTCGCCTCTTTGCCTCTGGTGGAAACAACGAGAAAACCGCATCGCGTATTCTTCGATAAGTACATTCGAACCCGATAAAACCGCCGCTTCGGTAAATGGTTAAAATTGCGCCACGTGGTTCCGAACAATTAATTTATTCCGACGAGTTTTCCATAATTATCAAACGCGGGCCAAGTTTATATCTGCAAATGCTTTCATAAACACCATCCGCGAACAACTCCGTCGTTTTGCCCGTTTATTAGTAGTTATTTTACAGATGAAAAATATACTGGAGCTCTCGACACGAATTCGTGGCTTAGTATTCAATATGGTCGGTGAACGGTATAATGGAAAAAGTTGCGTCTATATCGAGGGTAATTTTTTTCTACTTTTTGTTTTTGTATATTTAATATAATTCGAACATATATACGAAGTAAATTAGTCTCGTATTGCGATATAAAATAACGATTGTAATCGCTACCAGCGTCTGTTTCCCAAATGCGGAAGGAATTTAGTCGTCTTTTTTTTTCATTTCACCAACATCCACGCGTATTAAAATCCAATTAGAAATTAGTTTAAAACGATGTACACGCCGAAAAAACCGATACATCATTTGGTGTACGACCTCGTGTTTGAAATTCCTTCGCGTTGGCTTTTTCAATTAATTACCTCATTTATTAATATGGCGTTTTCGATAATTTGAAATTTATACGTTTTCGTTAGATTGTTTCAGCCTGTCGCTTATTTGTCGATAGTCTTTTTCCCCCTCGTGTATCAACATCTACGTAATATTTTGCAAACACGATGGATCATAGAATTTAATAAGCTATTTTTACGCCGTGTTGTCGCCGAAGCCGCGTAATTAATGATCGAGTTTCAATTTTCCTCGATTGTAGAGTTTTGAAATTCATCGCGATGGTGTTAGAGATTGTGTAATGTGAATTACCACTAAAGCGGTTCCCTACTCTCGGTTCGTTGGCTTGCCTACTCAAGAATTTGTGGTTCATAGCTAATGTGTAAATAGTTGGGGTATATAATATCGACCACAAGTTTTCTATGGAAATTCGACTGTTTTGTGTTATGCCAGAAAAAATCAGCAATCCTAGGAGACATTTCATTTCTCTTAAATCGATCGGATGAAGGTATTGTTAACGCAAATGATAAGTGGGGCGAATTGTTTTATAGGTTGATAGTTCTATATTTGAGAAGTTCCACTAGGGGTTTCATATTTTGAGGCAAATTTTTTTGCGAAGCCATAACTCGAAACGCTTAAGATCATATAAACAACAAATGTTAAGGAGCATGAAGGCATTAGTCAGTGATTAGGAAGTTTCTTATATGCTACTGTGCGATGCACTTTATCAGTGAGTAGTGAAATGATATGTTTCACTCGGCCGTCGGGCAACAGTCAGTCGACCCTCAATCGAAATCTATCTGTCGCCGGGAATTTTTTATTTTTGTTTTTGGATTTTTCCAATTCTTTCTTTTTTGAAAATTATTAATTTATATTTTTTTCAAGATTCTTGCCCGTTACAAGTATTTTTTGTAATGAATTTCCTGTTTTTCAAGGGTTCGTGAGCTTAGCTAATGCTCATCTAATCGTCACACCTACACCGACCTTTTCAACCATTACCCCAAAATGGGCCAAAGATTGACCTAAAATCACGGCGTAAATAGCCCTCAACGGACGAACAACAAAATCACATCGTTATCGTTACCGAGGCACATATTTTAGCGAAAATTACGCACTACGTCGCGTATTACTCGACTATTTATCAAAATTGACGTTTTCCTAACATTCCGGGCGCGTTAGATAAGTATATAGCATGGCCAGTTCATAAGGTATACATTGAAAATGACACGTCATGATTGTTAAAATACTACACACGACGCGTATCTGACATCGATGTTGATAAATTGAAAAAACATCGTTTACAAAAAATTATCCTCGGCGCGTTATTTCCTCGTGTTACTAAGTTGTTGCCGTCATCACGCGTGGTTATGCTGACTAGGAAAATATCCTTCCGAAAAGTAATCCCGTATGCGTCAAAATGATATTACTCATTTTGCATACTTTCTTTTTTCCTCGTCGATACGTGTTATCGATGACATCGAGCAAATAAACCTCACATGGACGAATTGACTTGTCGTAGGGTGTATTGAGGAGTAAGAAGAAAAAAGGACTCGATATAATCGACATACAGGAGCTTCTTTTCGCACTAATAACCATATCGATAACGTTTTTCTACTTACTCTACCCTTCATCGATGTCAAGATGCTGTTTGGCGTAAAATATACCAAGCCAGAGGAAGTGGGAAAAGTAAGGGAAAAAATTACACGTAACAGGTGCACGTAGTAAAGAGGCGTCCACGAATACGGCGCCTTAATTTGAATTCTTTTTGCGATAGTTCAACACGCCAGCGTGTTTAAATTCATTTCGACGCCATTCTAAACGTTTGTTTTATTATCTTTTTCGTAAAACCGCAGCTTTTACGTTTGTACTTCAAATAACTACGGAAAAAAGCTACATTGTTTGGTGTTTTCAATACAATCGGAAATACGTACTCGTATCTGCGTTAACCAAATCTGCGCCTCGAACCCGTCACGTAATTTTCAGTTCGAAAGTTACCTTCGTATATGTTTTAATTAAGCCTTTTTTTTTCGTTTTGTTTCGCTTTCGAGAACCGAAGGTAATTATGGAAGCTTTGGTGGTTTCGCTCTTTTGTCTATGGCGAAACGAGCTCGTTGAATAAGTAAAAAGCACCCGAGTCTAATGGAATGAAAACTTTTACCTTTGGTTTTTACGATGTATTCGCGTATGGGCATGTAACCTTTGTGGTTCAGAGATGTATCCGAAGCGAGATTATTTTTTGGCTTGGCCGAGTATGTAATGTGGTTACGTCATCGCGTTTAAAAGCTACCTTATCAAAAATATATAAGACGATATAAAATCTCGTAATTCTTCACCACCGATGATGATTCGTTTATGATGTTTTCATTTTAGACCGGGAAATTTTACGTTGCGCGATTGGAATAATTTATGAAAAAGGAATAACATATGAAAGTTGATTACGATGGGAGAACTTTAGACGATAAGCTATTTCCATTTCGTATATCTCGCAGAAGCGATTTACTTATGTAAAACTACGCGCGATATGCGTATCGAGGAAATAGGTCGTGAATTCCTAAATGCGAAGTTCATCGGTGTTTTTTCTTGTAGCGGAGTACAAAGGGTTTCTGATGCGTAGCGAAAGGGAAAGTTGAGGGAGACGGAGTTGTGTCGCGGAATATGATATCAAGCTAAAAAATTAATTACCTTTTGTTTTGTTTTACTCGGGTATCGAGGTGGTTGAAGAATCTCAAATACTTTTATAAATTTGCGGAATTTACTGTACTTTGTGGTGGGAATTTTGAGCATGTTTTCGCGACGATTTATCTTAGGTGAACCACAGTCTCCAGTTTCGAGTACGTGCTATCGTCGGAGATGAACGAGTATACGAAGAGGTGAAAACGTGAATATAATAAGGTAATTTGGAATGTAAATATTGGTTTTTCTTTTTTTGTTTTTCACTGAAAATTAGATTCATTAGTTTTAAATCGATGTAGCGATATCATGTTTTAATAGATTTATCGACTAAAATGTTTCGATAGATTCATCAAAATCTTATCTATGAATTGACTTATCAAAATCGCTTTCTGAGGTCAAGTAATTTAATTTTATTTCATGGATAAATTCATCAAAATCGATTTTTCAAGATCGACTTATTGAAATTCATAATTTGAAATCGACCTATCGGAATCGATTCTTTACATTCGATTAATTGAAAATATGTTTTGAAGTCGAATTATCAAAATCGATATTTTAAAATCGACTTCGGAGATCGATTTCTCGAAATTCATATTTTGAAATCGACTTATCGTAATCGATTCTTTACATTCAATTTATTGAAATTTTGTTTTGAGGTCGAGTTATTGCAATCGATATTCTAAAATCGATTTCTGAGATCGATTTATCAGAATCCATCTTTGATATTGAATTATCGAAATCGATTTTTCGAGATCGATTGATCGTAGTCTACATTTTGAGGATCATTTATCTAAATTGAATTTTGATGACAATTTATCAGAGGAGATTCTGTATGACAAATTCATCGAAATTTTTTTTATTGAAATCCACATTTTTTAAATTGGGAAGTAGTGGGCTGATTTTTCGATTTTTATGAAATCTAAAAAAATTGGTATAATTTCATAAAACTTGTCCTCTATCGAATCACTCCTTTCCCTCGTTCCTATATTCAAATTCATCTCCGACAAATATGTAAATTCCCGAAAATGAAATATGTAGTATTTCATCCAGCCGTCAGAGTATATTCATCTTTCGAACAACTTTTCCTCCTATACCAGGACACGTCACTTTCTTGCATTCGTGTTTCGCATACCCTCTCATCATGCACGCGTTGCTCGCCTCCATGTTTCTTGGCGTAGAAAAAAGAAAAAAAGGCTTCCTTACTCGGGAACACTTGTCGAATGCGACGCCGACGCGATCGAGCATCTGTACAACAACGTCGATTATACGTGCGTCGAAACGAATACACCACGTCGACTTGTAAACTCCATTGCTGATCTGCTTCGATATGGAATCGCTAAATATGACATATTCGCCACATCTATCATCGGCTCCATGCTGTATCATCCGTTTCCCGTAATGACAGCTTCGTGAAATAATTTCGCGAGATGTTTTTCAGCGAGCTTCTTCCTGTGGCTTATTTTCAACGTCGTATGTATCAGTTTCCGGTTCGTCGAGAAAACAAATCTCTTTAAAGTGGAATGTGGCCTTTGGTTGAAGTTCGAAGGTCGCAAGCTCAACTTTGTCTTCGATGTAAGTGTTCGTATGAGGATTTGTAAGGAATTTTATGAGGAATGTTTTTAGTTATTGTTGATTTTTTTCTAAGCTTGTTGCATTTTGACTTGGAAGATGAAAAATTAAAAATCACTTGATTGGCAAATAGTGTCCCCATCAGAAATCAGAGATATCGAGAGTTTATACTCTTTGGTCTTTTTCCGTTTTTCTACTGTTTCTATTCATTTGATATCAATTGCCTTGGTGGGTTTCCTCTTTTAGGTGTTTGTATTGAGAAAGTATGGGCTGAAGTTTAATCATGTTTTTTTCGCCAATTTTGCGTTTAATGCGAATAAAATCGATATTTCAATTTTAAGGAAATTTCATTAGGTTCATGTTCGGTTATTACAATTTTTTTCGTAAATCCACCACCCCTTCCTCTCCCCCATTAAAATCTACCTAATGAAGCATATCACTCACCTATCAATCGAAAAAGCTGTCGTTTTTATGACTCCTCAACTTTATTATTTTTCAGAACTTCTTCTTTGAAAAAATAGGTGTCCTTTTGAATCTCATAGGAGAAAGGATGTTGAAAATTGTCGACTTGTTACTCTGGTGATGCCGACGACATGTATACTCGACATTTTGTACCTCGTTAGCAGTAAAAACAATTAAGATACGTTGAAAAGTATTGTTGATATTTGTACATTCATCGAAGCACCTATTCGCCAAGTTGCAAATACTTATCGAACCTTTTGCTACATGTTCTAATCTCGAGTCGAATTTCGACTCCGTGTTTATCGAATGACGTGTTTGTTTGTATTTTAGAACGCGCCAAAAGTATGTTTATCGAGAGTTAATGCTGTTTTGAGCGTTGATTAAATATCGCGTATGTGTTTTTGTACGATTGTACACGTACGTTGTGTTTTTTCGGTGGTTGTGTATTTGTATTTGTATGAGAGGAGAAAGCGAAGAGGTACACGCGATGTTCGCCATGTTACGAGCCATATTAACGTAATCAAATACACGTTGAAAGGTTCGCGTGGTTGAAATATGACAAGCGTGAGTGAAAAACTCGAAGAATATCAATTTTTCTGAAAAATTTATGTAAGTTCTTGTCGAGTTGTGTAGCATAATTAGCGTAGACTTGTAGCCGTCGCAAGTTTCTTGTGAAAATCCGCTAGCTTCGCTAATGTCTGTTTAAAGAGGTGAAAAAAGTGCTCATATTTGGTTGGAAACCGACTCGGTGGAGTTTCAGGTATCTTTTTCAAAAACAAGTTCGTCATGATGAAAGATAATTTTCAACTTCATAGCGTCCCCTTTCTCCTTAAACTCAACCATTACCTCGAAAAAAGAAGTTTTTTGCTCATTCCATATTAAAATTTCAATCAACTAGGACGATACATTCAAATCAATTATTCCCATCAAAGGTATAACCTTCCCTTTCAGATAATTATAGCCATTGGTTATTTGATATTCATTCGATTCATTTGACAACCACCACAATACACAATCCCTCCCTTCTCGTTTCCTATTCCATCAAGCTTCTCGAAATCCATCACCATGAATGCGCCGCATTCGAGGAAATCGCCGCAAAATTAAACCCCAACGAGGCAACAATTTGTCGCAGATACCGGATACAATGCGGCTTTACAAATGAAAGAAACTTAGTCTCTTGAAATATCACCGACACGAGAAGAGCGACGATAAAAGGTATTAAAATACTTGCCCCGACCGTCGAAGCTTTTCCTTCGCGTAAAAGTTGAAACCTACGCTTTGCGTCCCCGTTGCGTATATACCGAACATGTGCTTAACTTTTGTGGCATTTTCGAAATGGCAAACGCATTATCATGTTCACGATTATAACACATGACACGTGATACATAGCATACGTGACTATCGTTTGACATATTGTAAATGTATTTGTATGCGTGTATTTATCGGTGGATGCGTGTGCACAGCTTCTGTTCTTCGTCTATTTACGAATACTCGAAAAAATTCAATATCGTTTATGTTTGAATGGAAAATAGTTCTTTCGAATGCTTCAAATTTATTGATAAATTTGAAAAGCGAGTGGAAAATTTTTCAAGGCTGCATTTTTAAGAAAAAAAAATTAATTAGACGAACATTTGAAAAATTGAGCACTTTGGCGTGTTAATTATTGATGAAATAGTCTATTTCGTAATTACAATTCTAAAATGTAACATTAACTTCTTTTTGAATCTTTGAAACTGACGAGCAATTCTAACTTTCTTTGCCCAACACCACGAAATTCCAAAGCAACGCAGAATAGTTGAATTATTTTATTTTTGAAATTTTTAGTTTACATATAATTCGTTAAATAATCAATCCAGACAGCAGTGTCTGAGTCGCACTGACCGCATCGCCGCTGCCAGTCAATTATTTTTTTAAAAACGCGATTGTCAAGGCTTTTCCCCAAACGAGTCGCTGATTGCGAAATAACTGGTGATTACCAATTACCGCGACTCGACCATTATCTCTCTCGTTATTTTCTTTTTTCCTCCATTGCAGACATTATTACTGCCGGAATGATGTTTTGATGGGATTTGAAGGCCCCGAACACATTATACGAGTTATTCCTGTTAAAACCGATCGTTTAACGAAACTGGTGTTAGATTTAGGAACCTTACCGACTAAGGAGGAATAAAACGTTACTATTGAATCCAAGACTGCAGCATCGACTCTAGCGAACGCGGCAGAACAAATTGCATCGAATTCATCCTACAGTAGCATACTCTTCTCGCCGTTGTGTTTGTATAGATATTCAACCAGCGATTGAAGACCCAACAAGACGCTTTATCGCTTCGATGAAAAGTGTTTTATCCACATACGATGGACTCGTGGCGACCTCATGAAACGAACAAGCACCCAAAGTGCTGCATCGTGAATTCTACGAAACAAGAAAAGATATTAAACGTGATACTTTTCACGAAATTTTAAAGGAAGAATATTGAAGTACCTCGACTAAATTTTCGGATGAATAGAAATAGGATTGACACGTTTTTTATAAATAATTGTTTAGATATCTGTGGAATTGGTCTGAGTATCATCATTACAGCATTCACTTTGGACCTATCAGGCGTTATGCCAAACTTATTCAACATAGCTATAACCAAAATTTCATCGTACAATATGAGATGATTGATATAACGCGCATCTAAATCGCTGAATTCACCATACAGGCTACAAATTGTTTCTATAAGTTCATCCTGATTGACTTTGATAGAATTCCTAAACCGCCTGAGTTCGGCTTTTTGTTATAACTGTGCAACACTGTCTTGTAGAATCATTAACCATTTGTCGTACCAACTCCATGTTAACATGTTAAGCCTCAAAAACCGTTTTTCTATTTCCTCAATTCTTGACCATACACGAGGTATCAACAGATTTTTTTCAGCAATAGCCTTCTGGCTTGTATGTCTGGCATTCATACTAGAGCGTTTACAGATTAATTAAAAATCAACCAATGAAGAAGCGCTCCAGCTAGAGCATTTTGTAACCCTCGACTACCTATGTATAAATACATAGCTCATTGAAATGAGAAAAGTGTATAAAACATATCGAAGCTTTGTATGTTGAATTGGAATAATTTCATCTAGTTTGTATGTATTTCGATGCCTTGTCACCATGTAACAGATCTTGGAAAATATTCGAAAATGACTACTTACCAACTCTGAATTCAAACGCCCATTTTCGTAAGTGAGACTCAATATCACAGCCGGTGTTGCCAACTCAGAACACTCAAATTATGCTACGCTGACGTAAAATTCTGCCAGTTCGTGCCCAAAATCGACAAAAATTATGCTAGATTTTTCTATGCCAGATTTCTAAAGCAATCCTTGCTAGTCTAAGTTAAATTTAGAATTTTTCGCAAATTTTCGAAGAAAAAACACGCAATTTTCAAGCCAAAAATTATGCCAAATTATGCCAAAACTTAGTGTAACTGTGTAATGATAACAAAAATCAAAAATGAGTAAAATAATTGTCCTCCAAATATTTGGAAACTTCAAAAAAGAACGAAATTTTTGAATTGAAAACTAAAACACAAAATTTTTCAAGGAATCTCATTTTATTTTTCGAATAAAAAAAGGTAAATTAGTCATGGTAATTATAGAAGTAGAACAACCTAGAGGCTGGAACTTCGAACTTAAAAATTAAAAAATAATATTGAAAAAAACGAACAAGCAAAAAGCAAATCCGATTCATAACGATTTATAATACTTGAACATAAAAAAAAGTAAAAAAAAAAATAAGAACAGTCGAAAGTTTGGTACCTAAGTATAAGTAACGAATACAAAAACGAGTAATAATTGACTGATGAAATAAAAATAATAATAAAAAAAAAGAACAGTTGAAAGGATAAATAATAAATAATATTAATAAAAATGGGAAATAAAATAGAAATTATGCCAGATTATTCCAAATTTTTAATCAATTCTGCCATGCCAGATGTTTTCTATGCCAGATGAAAAGTCTCTGTGCCAGATGAGATTGAAATTATTCCAGTGGGAAATAAAATGGAAATTATGCCAGATTATTCCAAATTTTTAATCAATTCTGCCGTATGCCAGATGAAAAGTCTCTGTGCCAGATGAGATTGAAATTATTCCAGATCGTTGGCAACACTGATTCACAGCGTCCTTTTTTTCAATATTTCCCTTGTATTGATGCATTTTCATTTTGGAGGGTCGCAATTTGTTTACGAAGATCTTACAACCTTGAAAAAATATGAGACAGATTGTCATTTTATTTATAAATTAGGAGTAGCACATTAATTAATGATGTAAACTATCGATAGCGACTATCGATAGTTTAAATTAGCCAAATTATCGATGTACTATCGATAGTTTTTGATAACGGTTAATGGTTATTTTCTTAGAGTTAGACCATGTTATTTTCTTAGTAGTGATGTAAATTATCGATAGCGACTATCGATAGTATCGATAGTTGTTAAATACTGTCGATAGTGCTATCGATAGTTTACATAAGCCAAATTATCGATGTATGTACTATCGATAGTGAATTGTTGACTATCAAAATACTATCGATAGTTTACATCACTAACATTAATCATGTAATGAGTATGAGTTTCAAAAATTATCTCACCTTAGACATTTACCTCAGACATTTTCGAGTATGCTATCAGTTTGACACTTCGATAAGTAACAAATACAAGCAAACCCTCGCGGTGCAACAATGGTTGCATACTATAGCAATGAACCAAACTTGCTCTTGGGTGAAATTTCACCCAGTGTAGTTTTCTAGGATTCTGTAATTAAGAACTTTTTTCATATGAACTTTTTTGTAGACCTTGAATTTGTGTGTTTCGATTATCTGTCGAATGAAGCGCGTTATACCAATTTTAAAGTTTGAAATACTCCTTAAACCTTGAATATGATACCGGGAGAAAATTTCCATGTAGTTTTTTTTGTTGCGCTTGTCAAGCACTTTTGAAAAGGTCAAACATAAATTTTACCTACTTCGAGTTTGCAACTAAAACGTGTTAAACACCGAAGCTGCTTAGTGCTTACATTACCAACTTGTTGTCAGTGATTAGATTTTTCTCAAAAGTTGTGGTAAAATTTTGGCAAAAATGTTCAAAATGGAAGTCCGAGGGTTCGAGACCGTTATGAAAGTTTTCTTACCAATATAATACTTTAATCTTGCTGACACAAAAAGGCCGAATCCATCATCTTATTCATAATACATGAGGATAAAACAGCATAGCATACCTGTTTGTATTTTATCAACATATAATGAAGTAGACTTTAATCCAATTTCTTTTGTTTTAACTCCGTAAATATTTTCACGTGATGTAGACCACCGAGGATTTATTCATTCTTCATTAACGTGTTTTTAAAGGATTTCCATAAATGTAATCTTTATCGCGATAGAAATCCCGCTAAAACTATATTCGGAATTTCCTCGCAATTTCGCGTATTTCTTCGCAACCGTCGTACAACTGGAAATTGTTTATATGCAGTAAAATTTAAGATACGTAAAAAACCCTCGTTCTTTGGAGAAAAAGATTACGATGTTATGGCGAATTGAAGAAAAATTTATCCGCCAACGCGTTAGCTCGCGCCATTTCCGAGATGAACGTTTTGTCGAGGGTCATTTTATACAGATGACAGTTTAAGTTGGTGAAATAAAATGAAAATGAAGCGAGATACTTTATTAGCTGATATAAAGCGAAGTCCTTTAAATGTTTATTCGTAATGGAGACTGGCGGACTATTTTTTTTCTCATGCATAGTTCGTCGCCGTTGCCGGATTCCAAGATATAAATTCAGTTTGATTTGTTTGTTTCTCGTTTGATTTTCGCATGTGCTTGGCGGCGTAGACCGAGCATGAATGGTTTTGCAGATGAAGTGATATATTATCGGATTTTTTTATAGCTTTGGCCTTGATTCAAAATTACCATGTACCAGAGAAGGTGTATCGTTACATTGATTATTCCTTTTAGGAATTTTGCACGCGTTATGAGCGATCCTTTTTTTTTCCTGTTGCAATTATAATCGTAATAAAAAAATTACGACGGGTAATTTCAGCAGTTTAGAAAGGATAATGCGAAGGCGTTAAATCATCGGCGACGTGAGGTTTTTTCTCTATTTTCCGAGACTGCCCGGCACTTCGGTAACATTTTTTTTGATGCGTTTCATTAATTATTTGTAGAAAACGAAACAGAAAACTCATTAAGATCTTTATAAACACACATGGGACGAGAGAAGGGAGGAAAAAATACCCTAGTGCCTGGATACGATGTACTAAAGACATTAATTTCAATCTTTAACGTCGCCCAGTTTTCCAAAATACAAGAGTTTTCTTTCATTCCCTCGAGTTCGATTGAAATGTACGAGCCTGTGCGTGTCGCCATGTAAGAAAATATTTATCAAGCGATACATCACTGTTTTGCTAACTACGGAAATATTTAATTTCGCGACAGATGTTGCCCCATTTAAGGGTTTTTTTCCAAGACGCGTTTTCGTCGTAATTTCCAAGATTCTGCGTTTCCGCGCTTTCGTCGTTTGATCAAAGTTGTCAAGTTGGACTTGGACCTGAAAATTGAAACGTGTTTTTTATTTATGAAGTCTCGTATGAGTGAAATTCGATGTAGGTATTTTCAATCGCCTTTCTCACCCTTTGTTCGGACCAGTCGACGATTTGAATTTGAGAGGTTATCTTTGTTTTCCTAAAAACCGAAAGGTGTTTGCGAATTCCGACGTTTGTACGTTTTTCGTCATTTTAATAGGAAATTTGTTACATTCGCATTTTTTTTTGAATTTAATCGAAAAACATTCTCAAAGGTAGTTTGTGTGGTGTATGCTTGTGATATCAACGGTGAACTCTGGGCTCTCGAAAGGTAGATTTGTTGGATATATTTAAAACAAATTTGGCAAAAGTGGGGGAAACGGGGAAATTTCACAGATTTTTCAGTGTTGCGAAAACAAAAAAAAATCGTTAATTTTTTGGAAACATTGTTTCTCAAAAAGTAAAAAGAAATAACGTTACTTTCTGTTTTTTTCAACGTCGTCAAAAGGCGCAAAAATTATTTTTTTGAAATTTTATTATGCTCAGTACTTCCTGAACATCAACTTGTTTTACTTAAAAAATCACATATTTTTGATATTTTACAAAATTTGACATTTTTTGTCTTTACGTTAAAAAAAGAGAGACACGTTTTTTGTTTTAATAAATTTTTCTCATTGCACT
Organism: Maconellicoccus hirsutus; assembly: GCA_003261595.1. Lineage (NCBI taxonomy): Eukaryota > Metazoa > Arthropoda > Insecta > Hemiptera > Pseudococcidae > Maconellicoccus > Maconellicoccus hirsutus. Next base: position 17,317 of record QBDW01002164.1, read on the forward strand.
TTTTAAATAACAACCGGAGGGTGAGGGAGGGGGGTAAGTAGTTAACCAAAAAAATTGTAAAAAGCTTTAAAAAATTTTATTTTAAACAAAATTTTTTGTATGACGCTTTCTTGGGAAAATTTCGAGTTAAACGAACACCTCCAAGTTTTTTCATTTATTTTGGAAATTTTTCTAAAATTTAGCCAAACTACTACGATAAAACGTCCATCGAAAACACGTATTCGTCTACTCCGGAAGGATCAGCCATTTAGTGACTGATTACCAAAAACCACGACGATTAATATTTCATCGATATGTCAATTCCGAGCACGATGGTTTACGTAAATACTTCGGTAAACCGCCGAATCATACTCGGGTTTTTCTCGTAATTCGACGATGGCGTAAAAAAGGATGAAAATCGGCTGCGGCGACGACGTTCCAGACGAAACGCTCGTTTTTCGAACGTGTTCGGAAATTTATTCGAGCTGCCGAGTAATATTATCGCCATCGAGGGTAATTCGTCGAATATCGCTCCCTAAAAGCTATTTAATAAGCGTATAGCACTTAGGATACGCCGTCGCCTCGGTACTATCGCATTATAAATTTACAACCATCGACGCGCTACGTCGCTGCTGCTAGCGGCGCCGCGGCTTCATTCAAAAGCGCCTAATAAAATCAACAGGCTTTACGTGCCCGCCGCGTTATATTAACTGGAAACTCGGAGCCGCCGATTCGATTAATCACGTTGGTAAAATTGTGATTTTTTTCCCCGAAAGCGTTTCGCGAGAGGCTGGCGAAGAGGCGAAAAAAGTAAATATTCTACGCGAGAACGAGTAAATTAAACAAAGCTGCGCGCAGCTTTCGCGTGTACCGATACAAACGATAAAAAAAAGGAAAGTTAATCAAGCCAGAATGTAAACAGGAAAGTAGACGAAAATAAATAGCGTTTTTTCGCGATGTACTTCTTCGTTATATTTTGTAACGTTTTTGTGTGTATTTTTTTTTCGCGAAACAATTTCGTTTAATTGGCGCTTTTCATCACTTTCAACGAGATAGAAAAAAAACTGGCGTTGTATTTAATTGTTCGCGAAGCCAATCGTTTCCACGGCGCGTCTACTAACTCGAATAATATTATTTCAGCGTATCAAACTTTTTCACAAACGTTTTAAAAACTTTTTCAGCGGCGTGTTTAACGGCATGTTAAATCGTAAAAATTAAATACCTCGGAATGTTTTCATCCGTCGTCGAGGGTTTAATCTTTAATTACGTATTTTAAACTCTTTTAACGAGTTTGATCCTCGAGGAAGGGGTTGAGGTGTTTGAGCGCAAAATCTGGCTTTGATAATTGGTCGAAGTTTATGGCGTGTAGAAATATTAAGGTTGTTGTGGTGATTTAATGCGTCTTGAGTGACCGATTTGGAGACCCCTTCTTTGTAAAAGTGGTCTTATGCTTCAATTCATCGATTAATTTTAAATTCAAGCATTAATTATAGCCTTAGTTTTGCTACTTTTTTGCAATTTGCACGTAAATGCTTTATTAGAGAACTTTTTAAAGATTAATGGTTCATCCTAGGTAAAATTTATTGAGATAAAAGTTATAGAGAATTAAAAAAGCAAGATTTTTTTCATCTAAGTTTTCCTTGTATCTCTTTAAATTTCCGTGTTATTTGTTGAAAACTTATTTTTGGTATTTTTTCTTCAAAGTGGTCAGCCTGAGGTGAAAATCTTCGAGACAAAAATCACAGGGAATTAAAAAAAGATTTTTTTGTTTAGATTTTTTCATATCTCTTGAAATTTCCGAACTATTTGATGAAAATTTAATTTTTAATGATTTGCTTGAAAAATTACACTAGAAAGCGAATTTTGGGAACCATTTATCGTCCTGAGGTAAAAATCGTTGGAATAAAAGTTATAGGAAATTGTTGGAGGAAAATTTTTTTTAATTTGTTTTTTCACATCTCTTAAAAGTTTTGAATTATTCGATAAAATTTTATTTAGGATATTTTGCCTGAAAAATGATCCCTCCGGAAGCAAATTTTTCGCACCGAAATTTCAAAATAAACTGAAAACTTACCCTCGAATAACTTGAAATTTTTCGGGTCTTTGTAAGAAACTAGAACAGGGATAAATCTCCCTTACTCATCCATCTACACTGCCTTCATAGTTCTGGAAATAAAATGAATAACCACAATTGGTTGTAAAAATTCGCTGGAGGAATTCAAGCCACCATATTGTGCGCTCTGGTTTGATGACCTTTACATAGAAATATACAAGTGCATCGAAAATATGCATAATTACCAGAACGATGATCTGTTAAATATGCTGCATTCTGATGCATCAAAGTCGCATTGGTCGCATAGTAAATAAATACGATTACGGTTTGATGCACACGACGTTATTGGTGCTAAAAGGCGGGTGCATTACACGATATAAACAAAATACATTTGTAAAATTAACCCCTTCTTTGGGCTTTAGCGATAAACGCCTCATAATTAATATTTTAACCCTAACGCGAGGAAAATTTTCATGCGAATGGTGGTACCTATTTGCATAATTTCTGGTCGCCAACGTTGTCGTTAGTTTTGGTTTTGCGTGTAGTCGTCGTGTCGGACGAATAAACGGTTCAGCTTTTATGCGTATGAAGGCGGATGTAGTCGTAAAGGCAAATATTTATGTTGGAAATGAAAAAGTAGGGGAATACTTGGAGTGTTTTGATATTACGTGATAGCCATTGAAAGGGTAGTGGCAGTTGAGATGAAATTTGATTGTTTTTTTCTATTTTGGAAAAAATATTCATCAGGGAGGATGTTCTTTGGATTTATCATAATTTGTCATATATTTTCAATTTCATTGGTATTATACTAAAAAAATTACTATTTTTTTAAGAACGTACTATGCTCTTGATAATGCTTCTAGTTTTACTCTCTTATAGTTGTAAATTCGTACTTCTCTTCCTAGAGCAGTCTTCGGTATATTTTTATACATGTTTTACATTTTTTAAAATCAATTATTACAAAACACGATTTACATTTGAGGTATGGTTCAAACTCACGTTATTAGTATTAGATGATTATACACTACAAAGTTGAATGTTGATGGATACGCGGCGCGCCCTATTTGTACCTACTTGCAACGCACTATATCTACGAGTTGACAAGTAAGCCACGAACAAGCACCAGTGCCGCCTCGCAGCCATTTATAAATATTTGCTAAAGTGACTCGTCTCGCATCAAACTACTTTTTGGGCTATAATTCGACGAACCTAGAAAGGTGGCCCTTGATAAGAATCACGATCAAAATACCCACGAAATAGGTGAGGGCACACAGGGTGCTAAAAAATTACCAGATTCACGAGCGCAATAATCGTTCATCAAATATCATCGTAAATCTCGTTATATTGTATAATCGACTTGAAACTTTTTTCATTCAAATTTCGCGCCGAAAAAAGCACGTTAAAACTTTGCACATTACGGAGGCTGAAAAATATACCCAACATGACACCAGCGGCGGGTACTTTCTCTGAGCAATATTTGCCGCCGATATGGCGCACACCGCGATTTGAACGTGACCAAATCACCTTGGAGAAAAAATTACCGGAATGCCAAGGAGAAAATCCTTTAGCACACTTATCTCTGTTTCGTGTATTCGAACCGTATTAATAAACACTAAAAAAATAGGTAAAAAAAAAGTCGCATAGGGCAAAAATCGTCCAAAAAGAGTACGTAAAAGTTCCTGTATAATTTCGCCAAACTACGGAAACATAAAAACATAAAAAACAACTCCAAAACGGGAGCATTTCTCTGAAAAACTTGAAGTTTTTTACACTTTTCATCTGGTTGTTCTTTCAACCCATTAATGATTTTCTTTTCATAGTTCAACTGGAAATGAGTTTATTAGCGATTACTGGAAATAGTTTCGTTGTACGTCGAATATAAAACTTTACGTTTGAAAGACGCTCGTCGCCGACGCCATCGACGTTAAAAGTTGCCAAATTACAATTAACCATTTTGCCCAGAGTTGGCGGAAATTCTTACAAAAATGATAAACGCGATAAAAATACTGCTAGATGAATTCGCTGGGAAATTTCGAACGTTTATTTAGCTGCGTGTGTATTGTACTATACGAATATTCTCGATCGAATACGGTGTTTTCTTTAATTTAAAAAGCTACAATGGAAAATGAAAATTAAAAATCCGAATACGGAATTCTTCTCTAAGACCAAATCGAATAGTTTATTTTTTCAAACCCGAATAAGAACTTTTCATTTAACTTGCGTAACGAGATGGTCTTTTTCGTAGCACGAGCAAAACGAAGAAGAAATCGAATACAAGTTTTCGGGCACATATCATCTTTCCGAGCTCTTACCTCTGTGCAAACGATATTGATCCCTTGAGGCCTCATTCGTACTGTTTTTATCGCATATCGGACTTTAGAAATATGCCTAGCTTTGTCATTATCGATTTCGGATTTTATTACAGACATCGACACCTTCTTTTTAGCAATTTTTTCCCTTATTTTATCGAATTTTTCGTCTCGCGACGAAAATTCCTTAAGGTTGCGCCTCTCTTCGAGCGAAAAAACCCGAAAACCATTTGAGATTGCTAACGAGCGACGTTGTATTTTCTACGTTATTAACTCTCTCGGAAGCCACGAACCATATAAATCTTGTAACGTGTACCGCTGTTTAAATGCTGCATCGCGACATCGGACACTAATTGAGATGAAATTTTCGCCTTCGCAAATCTCATATATTAGCTTTGATTACGTGGTTATTATATTTTTATAGTTCATCCCCCTCCCCAACCGCTCGTAATCAACTTAACGAACCAAGAGTCGTAATTTTTCCAGTCGTAAATTCGATGGTTATGATTTTCCGTAACGAACCACCTCTCTTGGTTTCCCTAGCATGTTCGATTGCTCGTGTATATACAGGGTGTTTGGTCATTTTGCACTCAATTATTAAAATTTTTCACGTTGCGCAATTGTCAGGGTTGAAGAGACACGTGCATTGAAAAATTTACAATTCTTATTTCTGGTTGAAAATTTCGAATCAGAATTTTTTACTTTTTGACTATTTGAAGGTTTTTAGCTGGACTTGAATTTTCATTAATATGGAGATGTGTTGGCCAACTGGAAAATTAGGGTGTTTTTAAACTCATTTTGGGTCGGTTTCAATTTTAACCCGAGCTATTTTTTGATCAAATTGATGTTTTCAGAGATACTCTCAAAAAATTGATTTTTGTGGGCTAAAATCCACAAAAAAAGTCATGAACGTGCATGGCATAGATATTTCCTGCTAAATATGCACTTCTCTGATCTCTCAAAATGAAACAACTATGATAATTCGCGAAATATGCGCCAAGATGCAACTACGAGCATTTGCTTTATGTAGATTTGGTTCTTTGTAGCTTTCCAAAGAGAATACTCTATTATCGCTTCGATTGTTTTGAACGTCCTAAAAAAAACTCAGATCTCTCGATGCACATCTCTTCATGATTGTGCCACTGTAAAGATGAATTTCAAATGGCACCTTCTCTCGGATACACTACGAGTTGCAAGTTTCGCACAAAGGTATTATTGGTGGACGAAGGAGAAACACCGTCGATACACGCCGACCTGGGTATTATTTTTTTCAATGCATTTGAAACATCAGAGGGCGCTCGGAACAAGGTAAAATGTAAAATCTACAATTTAAATGAGCGAAATAAAATCAACGAATTGTTAATGGTGCCAGCGAATTTATACGCACACATGTACACAACGAGTAAAAAAGACGGAGAGAGGGCAGCGTTCGTTCTGATCGAAAAGCGCAACGCGATTTTACAGTTAAACTTTCACCACACCTTTGTCGTAAATTTTTTCACGCTTTGCTCCTTTTTTTTTCATCACCGAAGTAGCACAAACTGCTGAAAATTTCACCGGCTCGGCGTCGTGTTCATTAACGAAGATTCGGATTCTGGGATCATCTTCATTAGACGTTTTATATTGTATTCATCTATAAAGTAAACAGTTTATGTAATTTCCAGTTCATGCCCTTGTGTTTCGCGACGCGCTGAGTTTCAACGGGGCGTTCGTCTTTGAAAATTGCCAATTCGATTGTTCCTCGTGACTTCGTTGTTCTATGAATAATGAAATCAAATTTAGAGTCTACGTAATACCGTAAAGGGGAATTCTATTTCGATGCTTGGATCCGCGAACCTCGACACCTTGATTCGTACATTTTGGGTAATTTTCCAGCCTGTTTCCGCGTTCTATGGGTTTCCGCGTGTGTCGCTGCCGCCTTTCGAGCGTATTCCAACGTAATTATGTCACATCGAAGCGTTTCGAGGTTCGCTTTATTAAAAGCGTATTGCGTATTTTGGTATTCGGGGTAATTTTCATTTAGTAGCCGTCGTTTTCCGTTGGAGTTCGGATTTTTGGGCGTATTTCGAAGCGTTTGTATGCATACGAAGTGTGTCAATATGATTCTAAGAAATTTATTGTAGAATAAGTACAAATAAGGTTACAAAAAAAATTATGTTATATACCCTCACAATAGGCTCCCTCGACCTCGACGCACCGTTTCCAACTCCGGACCTACTTTTCGAAACACCCCTGAAACCCCCCTGAAGATAGCTCTTTCAGAACACGCGTCGTAACACTCTGCACCTCCGTAACCCCATCGTAGCGATTCCCTTTTAGGTAATTTTTTAGCTCAGGGAATAGGTGAAAGTCGCACGGAACTAAATCCGGGCTGTATGGCGGAATGTTTTGGCCTCTATTCTCATTCAAAGCGAGATATCCGGGGACGTCAACTGATCAAGGGGGGTTTTGACATTTTCCTTTCTTGGTATTCTTTGACCTGTAGGTACTTATTTATCTGACAAAGCAATAATCTGCAATTACAATTTTTCCGAGGAGTTACAGGAATTTTGGTGATTTTTCCTACAAAAATTGGTTATGCAACTCACTATATCTGTAGTCGTGTCTCTGTCTATACTGGGTGTTCCGGGGTAGAAGTAAGGCCTTCAACCCAGAAACTGTGCCATATAAACTGAGTATATGTTGGAATGTTTGCCTAACCTCCGGGCCACAGGGGCATCGGTATACACTTTCAAAAAAATTTTTTCTCATTTTTGTTAACAGATTTTGAATAATCATACCTCAATTACTAATATAGATAGAAATGATAGAAATATGCGGTTTGTCCTAGGAGCAAGAGAATTTTATCTAGATTATTCTAGTATGGATGATGGATGATTTTTGTGTTAGGTGAATATTCAAGGGTGTAAATGACAAATTAATGAAGAAAACGCGTTTCAAATTGTGAAATTTTTATTATTTTTATTGAATTTTTCAAGAATTTCTTCACATAACATATGACTTTAATCGATGTTTTTAGAAGGGAAAAATTTGATCTTTCTAATGCCGCAAACCTCATCTTTCTATCTTAATTAGATCAAAAGTTATAAAAATTAAAATTTCCAAAACTTTTCAACATTATGTAAATTTTTGCAATTTTAAATTCTTGGACGACCATAACTTTTTAGGTTTGCGACATTCAACAGGACGGTCTTCCTCCCTCCAGAAGCACTTGTCATAATGATCGGCATAAAAAGTTTTTTTTAAAAAATTACGAATTGATGAAAAACTTCACTTATGATCAATCACCCTGATGAGTGTTTCTGGAGGAGGGA
>QBDW01002166.1:0-17719 GCA_003261595.1 Maconellicoccus hirsutus
GTTACAAAAATCTTCTCGACTTTTTCTAAATCACAAGCTTATGGCAGTTAAGGTAAATTACCGTTATTACGGTAAGGCGAATAACAACTAAATTGCTGCAAATGTCATTTTATGATACAATCTTGATAAATTGCAATAATTACCATAAGTTCGCAGTATTTGCGGTAATTTACCGATTATTTATGGTAATTTACCGGTAATTTATGGTAACTTACCGGTAATTTATGGTAATTTACCGATAATCTATGGTAATTTACCGATAATCTATGATAATTTACCGATAATTTATGGTAACTTACCGGTAATTTATGGTAATTTACCGATAATCTATGATAAATTACCGGTAATTTATGGTAATTTACCGTCAATTTAATTCACGTAATTCACCGGTAATTTACAATGATTTAACCATAATTTGCAGTAATTTACTGTAATCTAAAGTATTTTACCACCGATTTACGGTAATTTACTGTTAATTTACGGTTAGTACCCAATGATGATTTACCATAAATTTGCGGTTTTACGGTAACTTACCGTTACCATCACCTTTCCGTATTTACACGATAATTACCGGTAATTTACTATGTTCAATATTTGGCGAAATTCGGTTCGCTCGTTCTGAAGAACACGTTCGTATTGCGAATATTTGGCGACTGTGAGTAAAGACCTCTTTAAATACGTTTTTGCATCCCCTCCCTCACATTTAGGAGCTAATGGAAAAATACCTACTCTACGACCATCTACGGACATGTAGTAAAGTATGTTCAAAATTTGACGAAATTCGGTTCGCTCGTTCTGGCGTGATGAGGTCACAAAGAAAATGGCTATCGTTTCATATTTATATAGAAGATTACTTCTCCAACCCTTACTTGCTTGAACCACAGATAGGTTACGGAAGGCTCCCTCAAATTACCTCTTCCACGAATTTTCTTCATCCATCGAAATATCATCAATTAATCATCGCTTTGCGGAAGAAGAAAACGAGGACGATGCGGAGGGGTCACACAAGGGGGCAAGTAATATTACACAGGTCATAAAACATGACTAAAAAAAGTACAAAAATATTACCCGTAATTATGCTCTTTTTCAACGCGTCGTTAATATTTTAATCGTTAAGGCTTCCGACTCTACAAAACTTTCACCCCTGTGCCACCTCTCAACTTTGTAAATTCGATGTGAGGCGATACAGACGCGAGCACGGAGTAGAGACGAGCAAATAGTCGACGATGATGGTTATAATAAATTCTTAAATACCACGTAAGTAGTATTCCAATAAACGAGTCATTACCCATGGTACACCCTGCTGTAGAAACTCATAGAAACCCTTCTAAAACCGTCTGTGACCTAATTCGAAGGCATAAAGTTCAATTTCGAGTACATTACTCGATAACAATAGCTACGCTTTTCTCGAATGACGAGAAAATCCGTCTAAAAGTACATAATAAGGTCGACGCGTGTTACGACACACTCGAAAGGGAGAAAAATACGTCTTAGGCAATAGTTGTGGTAAAGGGAAAACACGCCATCTCGACGAAACCTAAAGAACGTTTTGAAAAAAGAAATTCTACATTTTGTAACGAATTAGCAATAAAACAAATAATAAACTCGATATACAAAGCGTCGACATAAATCCTATACAAAGACTCCGGATTTAATTGGTTATTAAATATTGGCTTGGAAGAGCGAACGAGAAGGAGAACAAGAGTATCGACAATTACAAGCATCAGCAAGCAGAAAGGTTTTTGAACTTGTTGCTATCCGAAGACAAGGTTTTTCCGTTTGATTGATGTCGTCGAGAATAAAAAAATACCATCTGAATGGAGTTCGTTTTCCATAATAATTCGCGTGTTTCTTTCTCCTCTATTTAACAATCGAGTAAGGTTTCCGGGTTTTAGGAGTTTAGAAAAGATGCATTTGGTAAATCTAGCTCGACGTGTAACCGGTTTCCATAGCTCTTGGAATGCAGTCCCGCCAATTACTGGTTTACGTGAAAATCGTTCATAACCGCGATCTCCCACTATTACTATTACCATCGTTTCATTATTCCGTATAATTTACCTATATTGAATTTTAATCTTCTAGTACGCTATATTTATATACATAGAAAGGCTGTCTGTCGGAGAATTGGCAACGTAGCCAAACAGGTTTTTTTTTCTTAACCTAAATCTTTATTAATACTTAACATCTATTAAAAAAATCTTCGGGCTAATTCACAAACAACTCGAGTACTTCGATCGGACTAGCAACTCTTTCGCTCGAATATACCATTCTTATCACCAATAATAAAACGACATCTTAGGCGAATACACGAAACGCTTTGGCCGCTTCGTCGTACGCGGTTTTGTATTAAAAAAGCGTGAAACGGAACGCGCTTTAATGCGAACCGTGCAAGGTAACTCCGCTCTAAGAGTTCAACGGCCTATCGAGTATATTCGAGGTAAGATAAAAGCGCTCCTACCCTCCGCCGCTGCTATCGTTGCATTCTAACGAGATCGAGGTATTTCTTCGTCTCTTCTTGATTGCATCTTCGAACAACGTCGATGCGAAAAAAAACTACAACACAAAACGCTATGGAAAAAAAACTCTCAAAACGACCTAGATTAATGTACCCGAAATTACTAACACAATTCACGTATTGTTGCGAAAAGTTCATCCGCGTCACGTCACAGCGTTCGGTTTTTCCCTAAATACCGAAATTTGTGTTTTTACGATAATAGGCGCGAACCTCAAGATTAAATTGCGATACGGAAACCGAACGAATATAAAACGATATGCAGAAAAGAATCAATCGACTCGCGATAAAATACCAAACGGGTCTAACGTATCAATTCAATACACACATTGTATTCGACGTAACTAAATCGTGTCTACGTAATTTAAAGCGACAAATAAATTCACACTAATTCAAATTATGTTAAACGAATAGTCGAGAATTAAATATATAACTGAATTAAATATAGTTATAACTTGATAATAAGAAAAAGGATTACTACGTTGCGAACGTGATAGGAATAGAGCATGTAGGTTATCACTGTGGAACATTTGGAGTAATAGAAAAACTGTACGAAAAGAGGTATTAGCGTATGGCAAATTATTTTAATTAATAGTTTATCGTGTAAATTACCTGCAAATCAGTCTTTAAGCCACAAATCTGAAAATTTCACACATCATTTAGGCAAACAAAAACTCATAACACATAAACACAAAGTTGAATATCGCCATTTCATCTTGCATCTTGATTCCATAATAACATTGTAAATAACGTTTTACCATGTTGCCAAGTTGTTTCGAATTGTAAAACGAGGCCTCCGCGATTATCCAATACTCGAAAAACACGAGTGAAAAAGTTTTCAGTAGTGCTCGTGGCGGATTTTTTTAAAAGTATGTTTGTAATCAATTTTCATTTTTTTTATTTTTGAAAAAAATCTCGATTTTCACGTCAAGGCATTCACTTTCTTATGGTTAAATTTCGGAAACGAATGTATTTTATACTCGTGAAACATGGCCTCTGCCGCAGGAACCAGGGAAATATGAAAATTGGAATGTTACTTAAATAAATTACAAATATTTTATATCATGATGAAACCATTGCTGATTAGAATTGATTTCTTTGTACGATATTGTTGGGTAAACACTTGAAAATAGCAAAGAATTTGACTTCCAAGCTGCTTATTTGAAAAAGCCCGAAATAATGTGATCGTATGAACACGAGTAGTCAATTTTGTAGGTTACAGAACATATAAAAAATAACCGAGGTAGACGAAACTTTACGTTTACGAATACGATTTTATTATATTTTTTACTATGATACACGAATGAAATACGAATCAGAAAGTTCTCGCGCCGGGGAATATATTAAAAAAACAAAAAAAAAACTTCAAAATTATGAAAATAAATAGCGTTGACGTTTAACTTCGAGATTGGAGAATAAAGGAGGAGATGAAAGAGATCCTCGACTGATCTTTTCCTCGTCTTCATCTCCCAGTCGGCTTTCATCACTTCGCGTTTCATAAACGGCTACTTCTCCGACAGATCCACCATCACCACACTCAGATGTCATACAACTATGAAAAATCAAGCCACGTTAAAAATTTTTTATTCATAAGCAAACATCTACTTTGAGAGAGATTCCAATATTCCACCTCATATTTTTCACATCTTCCTGAGTTTGATCACCCGTATTTTGCGTATCATTAGGGGACGAAATATTCTAAAAAAAAAATAATCAAAATGCATTCAAGGTTCATCTCGAAATGCATTTTTTATAAATTTGATTTCTTTAATTTGCTTTGATTTCAAGATTACTTTATCTTGTATAATGGACGTTGGAAAGCCGGATATTCTCAATTTTTTCCCCAGTTCAACGAAATCGTGGAGAAAGCACATATCTATGGTGACTTCGCCTTCGTACATGAATTCTAATAAGGCCTCCATGACGACAATGGGAATATTTTTGAACGACAAGGAAACCGTTGCATCGCCACTTCCCTGCATAAATTTGATAATGATGATGGACGCGTAATGAGTGATTCTGATTTGCTTCAATCAATATAATCATATTACCTTGAGCTTATTGTATAAATCAGGACTGTATAGAGATAAAACAACTCTGTGAGCCTTCACGTCTCCATCTTCACAATGTATAGTTACATCTAGAAAATTACTTTCTTTTCTGAACATTTCCAAGAAATTGAAAATCTCAGAATGGAAATTATTTTGCTTTATACAACATTTAATAGATACTTCCATTATGATCGATCATAGAGAAAATTTCAAGATTTTCTTCAGGAACAGTTACGATAATACGATATTAATTGATCAACAATTATGAAAGGATATTACACTACAACCTTCCGTAGGCCACTGTATTCGTTTTATTTATATTTAGAAAAATGATTATCGTTAATCTGAATCAAAAATAAATAAAAACAGCCATTTATTTCCATTTTTTTTTTCAAATAAAAAAAAAAGAAAAAAATAATACGCCTTTCTGATATTTATTATTATAGCCAACAGGAACGCTATGAGTTACAAAACCAATGAGCAATCACCCGGTCCATGTTATTGAACCATAATTCATCAACGATTTTCTTATCTTATCAAGTTTGGACTAGGAGCATGCTGAATTTCTTGACTGAATTGCGATGGTAATAATAACAGAAGTAGCGTGGCGTATTAATTATTCTTATTGTAACATAGCGTGGAATAACACTCGATGATCGAAACATTAATTCCAACAATAATTTTTCCATTATGACCGACACACGCGTTCAATCTTTGCTTAATCTGATTCATTCAGATCAAAACACCGACGAGTTATGCTCCTCTTTTGTCCAAGGTATTGTATATTTCTTTCGCAACGTATCACTCTCGCGATAACTATTGCTACACGGTTTTGTTACCATGTTATAGATTTAAAAAACGGAATTCTTTCTACGGTACAATTGACTGAAAACTTGGAATGTTTACTAACGAGCACAGATATCGTACTACGACGAGGGGGAAGCGAGTTCCTAAGCTCTATCTTGTCAGAGCTTCCAGCGAGCTACTTGAACTCGCAGGAAATACAATTACTAACGAGTTTTTTCTGCGATCGTTTATTAGATCATCATTCTATTACACCAGCTGTTCTCAGAGCTTTTCTAGCCTTAGTAAGCTTTCCCAACATTCTCAAGTTGCTTCTATTCGACTTGACATCACTATGTTTTGTTCTTAGTTGAAAATGGAACACGTTCCTGAAGATATAGCCTCGAAAATATTCACCGTAATGAACCTGCATTTTGTTTGTCAATCTCAACCTCAATCTGATAGACTTATCTGCTATGAAATATTCAACACGATGATGCTAGTCAAACCAACGGGTAAGAATTTCAACACCGGAGCACTCATTCTGACAACTAACTCGTATTATTTCAGAATTACAAGCATTAGGACCAGATTTCGTATGCGGTTGTTTAACGGCGATCGAAAGCGAAAGAGATCCTCGTAATTTAATGTTTTTGTTTACAAATCTACCTCATTTCTTTCGCACATTTCCTCCGGGCCATTTACTGGAGGACGCTTTCGATGCTGTTTCTTGTTACTTCCCCATCGACTTCCGAGCGGTAAGATGACCAAGATGAAATCTCGCATGAAAATATAATTAATTATTTATTTCAATAGAATCCCAATGATCCGAGGGGAATATCAAGGCAAGACTTATCCAACGCTTTGTTACCATGTTTAACGGCTATCCCCGAATTCGCTCCTTTGGCTGTGCCATTAGCTTTGGAAAAGTTAACATCTGATTTACAAGTTGCTAAAATCGATTCGATAGTTCTATTGGTAATTAAATTTTGATGAAAATTCACAAGTCGTGCGCTTCATTTACTTTTCTTTTCATATTTCGCAGAAAGAATGTTTTGAGAAATTCGTTAATGACGAAATGTATTCGCAAGTGACCGCGATAATGCCAGTTCTGTTGCAACAACTTCGAACCGAAGTGGCCAAAGATGACATCTCAACATTGATTTGCGAACTAATCACTTGCATAATTAAATTTCTCATTAAACAAGAGAAACACCAAGACGTTTCCAAAGTACTCGACGATCTCTACTCGAGTTTGTATTTTTAAGTTTTAACGAGTATTCGATATCTTCTTCGCATCTCGTAATTAAACTCGTTTCTCTGTTTTCAGGTTTGCAACATTACCTAAACGACATTCATTTGAGTTTGTTCCACCAAGCGATCAAGTTTTTGACGACTATTTCTTCGGGCTCTGATGTTTCTAGTTCTTTTATCACGTTGAAGGTGACATCTAAAGAACCGTTTTGATAATTAATCATCATACGTTCATCTTAACGAAACTCATCTCACGTAGGTTGTTCCTAAACTGCTGGATATACCAATCACTCTTCCGCAGCATTCGATTATTTTATTAAATTCTTTGAAAAATATCCTCTCGTCTTGTATCGTTTACAATATACAATGCAGTAAGTTCATCTCTCAGCTCGATATGGCGGAGTAATTCATAATCGATTAATACGAGATATCGATTTTTTAGACGAAATACCCGAACTCAACGGTTTATGGGATGAAGTGCCGAAACTATTTTTGAAACATTGCGAAAGCGATCACGCCGAATTGAGATCTTCTGCTGTTCGAGCAACTTCTTCGATACTAAATCTATTCAACGAAGCTGAACGGGATTCTTTCTACAAGATTTTATGTAAAAGTATTGTTTCTGAGGAGGATACAAATTTAAGGTGATGAACTACCGGAAACAAATCAGCATAATATGTCTACTAATATTACCATATTCCTTTAGCATTTGTTACATGAGATGTTTGAAACAAATCGCACTACAACGTTCTGAAGAAATTCATCACGTAATAATAACCAAATTGGAGACGTTAAATGGTAAAAATACTGAAAACTTGAGTAATCGATTCGGGCAAGTTCGTGTATCTTCGGGTTCTTCACCGAAGGCAAAATATCGAAGAATAAACTAATTCCTAAGTTATTTTAAACTATTAAATTACGTTATTAAAGAAATATTACGAGATTCGTTGCGAAAATCCTTCGATTAATATTATTTTCATAACAGATCAACAAAGTAACTTGAAACGAATACTCCGTTGTTATTGCATTTTGGGTACAGTTCCTGGATTCTTGAAATATTTAGACAAAGCGATGAGAAATTACGTGAAAAACGATTCCTACGAAAACGCTGCGTTTTTGATCGAGTCTATGAAGTACGTTAGGAAGAATAATCTCGACAAAATCTCATAAATAACCGTTCCTTGTACTTTTCCAAGAGACACGGTTTGTTCGGAAAAAGACAACGATGAGTTTTTGAGCGCTTTACATCACGAAATCGACGTTACCAAGTATCTACTGAATTGGTGGCACGAAGGATGCAATGCTATAGCAGACGACGTCATCAGCTTATTCGACGACGAACAGATCGCTTCTAATTTACAATCCATAATTTCTGTAATTCTTCGACAACTGGATCACGAGTAAGTTCTGTTCAAGAGTTACATTAACATGTTCTCCGAATATAATTCACGGCTTCTTTCACAGATCGCAAACAGAAATAGCGAGAGATTATTTCCAGCTGACTCTGGATTATAGTAAAAAATTCATGAATTCGTTTACTTATCTATATATAAGTGATGACTTAGATACTCCTAAAGTTCACTGCTCCCTTTCGGTTCGTACTCTTCTTGTAAGTTACTCGAAGATGAACGATTTACATGTTTATTTCTTTACATCAGATTATCACGTTTGAAAGTATCGTCAACGGATTACTACCCAAAGTTTTGGATCACTTTAAAGACAGTTTGAATCAAATTATCAAATATTTAGTAACCTTAGCTCTTTATTGTTCGCGACCTCTCTGTTGTTTGGTGGCCTGCCGCAGCATAGCGACCATTTTCAATAAGATATCACAAAACAAACAACGCGAACCAGATCAAGCAGGCACAACTTTGGAAGATCAAGTTAATCATCTTCTCGGCAAACTTCGTACGATATTCGAACAAAAAACCAGCGCTTTCAAAAGCAACGCCGTTCATTTGCTGATTTACGTAGCAAAAGCATTATTATTACGTGGTTTCGTCGATATTCAAATATGGCTCGATGAAGTAAGCATTGATTCATCTCAATAACGTATTCAATCTGAATTATTTCGTAATACGTTTTAAATTCCAGCTCATTAAATTAATCTCCGATGAAGAAATAGGGAAAAATATCGCCCAAGGGTTTCGCGTCATGTTAACGGAAGATGAATATTTCCTCAGTAGCTCGTGTCATTGTACAATTAGGTACCCAGGATTACATTTTCTTGTTTTATCACCGCAGATCATAATTCTCGGTGGGTTTTACAATTTATTTGAAATTCATATTCTAGGTTATTCTACCGACAACGTATATTCACCTATGTTACTCCAAAACTATTCGAATTACATAAAAAAAGTGATCCCGTGTCGCGAAAACGTTACGCCATTGCGTCACTATACCTCCTCGACGGAGTACCTCAACCCATTGTTGAGAAAAATTTCAAAAAGGTATTTTTTTCCTCTTCAGAGCCGAATTACCTCCGCAAAATGAACGATAATCGATAAAAAGTGATTTCTTGCGTAGATCATACCATTATTAGTAGAATTCCTCGACGTCAACGCAGATTCCGACTTGACTCAAGAAGCTCTAGTAAAATTACGCGATATAATGTGCAAAAATCCTACGCTTTTCGAAGAATACATCGAAACCTTCATCCCGAAACTATTGACATTATCTCGAAACGCTCCTCAAATGGTACTAACGATATCACCTCGCTGGATATTTCGAATTTCACAATTTAATTTACATTGCAGAACGTCAGAATAGCAGCTCTGGATTGTCTCGGTAGCTACACCAAACTAAACGTCGCTGTTTTGTTGCCATTTAAATTAAAAGTACGTTATATTCTTACCTCGGTTATTTGTTCGATTGACACATAACCAGATTCCATTTTTATGCAGGTCTTACACGAGATAATGCCTTGTTTGGATGACAAGAAGAGGCTAGTGAGAAAAACGGCGGTGAAAACGAGGACGCGTTGGTTTGTCATCGATGTCTCGTGAATCGAACCTGTAAAACAACACCACGTTACCGAAAACCTACGCTTATTTACATATTCAAGCTGGAGTTTTTTCAACGTCGTTTTACCATGTCTCACTGCCGTTGTATATTCACCTATCGATAATTATTTCGTAGCATTTTTCATTACTGTCGATTAATTAATGCATAATGAATAATTTATTTTCATTAATTTATTACCGATCTTTTCTAATTTCAGGAAATTACAATAAAGTTTCGTTTATTTGCAATATTCTATTTTTTACGTTGTTTAACCGTTTTAAGAGACTCGAGACGTTGCACGTGCACATAGTACACGTTAAACGCCACGTGTAATATGTCATAACTGAAGCCTTACACTTCGTAATGTGATTAAACCCCTAGTTAAAGTTAGAAATTAAATCTATGTTACTAGAGTAATGGCCAAACGTGAGTAACTACTTCGTTTTGTAAATTACCCGACAGAAATTTTATTTACGTGGAATTTCGTTCGCTATTTCAGCCGCCGAATCGCAGAGTCTTATCGGCGCCTATGATTACGGAGATAATTTCAAGTATTACGGTGAATGGAGCAATGGTCAGAGACACGGATATGGTCATTTGATTTTACCCGACTCGACCAGATACGATGGGTATTTCGTCAAAGGCTTATTTACCGGATTAGGAGTGTTGCAGTTTCCCGATGGAGCTAGGTAAGTAATAAGGTCTCTTCGCCGACGCAATATGTTCATAAAATATCACCTCATTATTACCTACGTAATGTTCGACGATAAGAGTAATATGTACTTTTGATTATTCATGTAAATAATACGCGATGAATAACGTCTCGCAAACAATAGAATTTTACACTCGTTAAATGCTTACACGCGAATTAAAAACGAGTAATTTCCGTTCTAATTTTCGCACCAAACTGTATCAAGATACGAAGGAGAATTCATCAGAGGATGGTTTCACGGATACGGGGTATTTTGGAGAGCAGACGGTATGAAATACGAAGGCGAATTTCGAGCTGGTAAAATCGAAGGCTACGGTGAGCTTCGGATGATCTTTCACCATCGTATTGTTATGGTTGCTCGATACGAGTAATACTCGTATTCGTGTTTATTACAGGTTTAGTAACTTATAAAGATGGCGATCATGGATTCCCTCGAAACGAAGGCACATTCGTGAATTGTCGACTGACAAGTCGTAAAAATTGTTCGAGCGTTGTTGAAAAAGCGAGATGGATTTCGCACGCGGCTCGATCGCAGCTACAAGAAAATACCGAACAAATAAATAAAACAAGCTGATAAGGCCTGCATGAGTAAATGTTTGCGTAATAATGCATATTCGTACATGTACCACGCGAATACACGATTACAATGTTGATTCCTGCTCATATCAATTAATCACCGTTATAAAAGTAATTTGTTTTCACATGATTATTATTGTTATTTTTGATATTTCACGAATTTCCGTTCATTTCGAATAAATTTTCTAACCAGTCGTATTTCTCCTTAGAATCGCAGTTGGGCCTTGTTTATAAACGTTACGGGATGGTATACAGCTTTCCGAAAATAATTCAAGGACGAGTGGAGGAGGGGGGAGAGATGAAGATTTCCATGTGTAACTGAAGCAAGAAAAAATTTCGTTATGACGAAATGTGAAAAGATACAAAAATTGGGTGTGATGAATACAATTTTCTAAAAAAAATTAGCGATAGTGGGAGGGAGGGGTGTAAAATTTTCATGCTGTGATAAAATAAACGAGGAATTTCATCACGAAGAAAGTACCTTAAAAAGTCACTAAAACGAGAAAAAAATTACGAATTACAAAATTTTGCCAAAAACGGATTTGGGCTGATTTTCTGCAATAAAAATATTCGTAAAATTCTACATTGAAGTAGACAAGTTTCTACTGGTGCCAAAATTCTTTCAAGGGAGGGAGGATGGGGGAATTTTCCTTTTTTTCAACGACAGATATTCATCGTTTTAATTTTAAAATTGGAAGATAGAAAATTGTGACAGCGAAGCGAAGCCGAGAATTTTTACATTCATCAGAAAAATGTGCAATTTTTTATTTACGGTAAATTTACCCGACCAATTTGCTGTGAAAAACATTAACGTTTCATTCGAAAATGTCACTTGATGACAGAACCGTAATTGCCGGAATCGTCAAACAACTCTTTATTCAAATTATTGAGGGAGA
This sequence comes from Maconellicoccus hirsutus, assembly GCA_003261595.1. Taxonomy (NCBI): domain Eukaryota; kingdom Metazoa; phylum Arthropoda; class Insecta; order Hemiptera; family Pseudococcidae; genus Maconellicoccus; species Maconellicoccus hirsutus. Next base: position 11,788 of record QBDW01002166.1, read on the forward strand.
GAAGCAGGGCCGGTTTTAGGATTGTTCGTTGGGGGAGGGGGGGTTTAGGTTCCATAAATTATGAGTAATTTTTTTTTTTTAAAGAAGAGATAACTAAAAGTGATTTAGAGCACATGCGCAATATGTTGTGTTTTAAATTAGGTAAAAATCACGAGTGGTGCTTGACCTGGGGGGGGGGTTAAAACCCAAATCCCCCCCTTAAAACCGGCCCTGGAGAGAAGGATTTTTCCAAACTTTTTAATGTTAGAAAGACACGTTCCCTCGTCCCCCATCCTCACAACCGTTTATGCAAATGCACCGATCTCGCTTAGTGGGGAGTTTTCAGTGGCGAATTCGGCTCGAAAGAAAATGGCGCTGTGGAGGCCATTTTGTAAATTTCTTAAACGAGCTTTTTCGGCAGCCAATAGCATCCTCTCGACGATGTACCTTTTTACTTGGATTATTTGCGCAATGAACTTTTACCTTGGACACTTGGTGATTGTAGATGTCGGAATTCAGCGAATGGACCAATTTTAGCAAAATCTACAAATATTTCGTGATTACAAAACCAACATCAAATTCGTATCGGGGACGATGACTCGTACTTGGATCCAAAAGCCAACAAGATATTTGGACTCGAGTGTGGATTATTTTTTTTTTAATTTAAAACATAAAATGAGTCATATAATTAATCGAAATCCGTCTCAAGATACAGTTTCCGTCACATGCTGAGTGCTTCGTCACACTCGTCGTACGAGTATTCTACCTAGCTCGATGTATTTCGTACGTTTTCCACGTACGTAGGTGTTTTAGAAATAATAAAATTGCAATTTTTTTCACAATGTTTGCGCTAAAATCGCACAACATTATCGGGAAATATCCTTGAAGAAGTGTTAGTTTCTTCACCTTCATTCGAGATCGTTTGCTCGATCGCGTGTGATGTGTATTTCTCATCGACGACGGGCTCTTGGCTTTGGAAAAAAATTTCGCGATTTGTTTCGTCTTGAAAACTGAAAGTATTATTCATCGTTTTATCTAGAAAACCACCTAGCGTAAGTTACCTCTTGTCTTGTCAAACTGATAAGCCTACTTAAAACACATATGTATGTACTTGCATTTTGTCACACCAAAAATACAGCATTAATCTTCCTAATGTGAATTGTTTTTTCTCGCAAAAAACCATATGCGGTCGATTCGGTATTTTAGAAATAATAAAGTGACGTCGTCGTAGTCATATACATGACACACCCACCTCAAATATCAACATATTCTTTGGTTGCACTTTTCCATTCGATTTAATTGCGATCGTGTTGGTGTACGCTTAAGTTATTTTTCTTCGCAATAAGTAAGTAACGTAATTACGTCTTCATTTTTTGCTAATATTCTTTGGCAACGTTTTCACGTTTGTTAATGAGTTTTTCCAATTTACAGTTTATGAATATAAGCTACAAAAAATTACCGACTAAATGTACAAGTATTTTAAAATCGATTAAAATTTTCGTAAATTTTCAAAAATCCGAGACATTTTTCGACTTTCTTTGAGTGGTGCTTCTTGATTTCATTTATTTAGGTAGGTAGAAGGTACCTACCTATAGATTATACCTACTTGACAAATTCTCCTTATTACTTATCACATAATTTCTTAAAATATCGCGTAAAAAATAAACAACGTTAATACTTTTACGACCCTTTATCGCAATTTAACCTTGAATAAATGATTAAAAAAATACTCGTATTAGTCTTTTTCATTTCTCTATTGCAGCTTCCCAAAATGTACCGTTTACTGGGTTTTCTCTTCGTGTGCTGTTTAACCGGAGTACAATCAGCAGATTGGGTGCGGTATCCGGCGGGAAAATTTCTAGAGGGATGTTTTATTCGGAATTTGACCGTTTATGAAAGTTCAAATCGCGCCATCGTCAATAACCAATTATGCAACCATACAGCAGATTACTTGCTTTTGAATTCGCAGCCTTCGAGCGTTAATTTCATGCAATTAATGAAAGGAATTGCTCCATCGGTGAGTCGTACTTATATAATATATCAGGACCAATTTTCAGAACTTTTTGCAGATTTACTCGTATAAAAACTCTGAATTTTATATAATCCTTGATTCCTCATTTCCCACCCGGAAAAAACCATTATCCGTTGAATATAAACTTACATGGCGTGCGTGGAAAATCGCAAACCACGAGTCATAGGGGATGCTCATGTTGGAGCGTGTTTGTGAAGCTTAGGGAAACTTGGGAAAAAATTTTTTGAAATAAAAGTGGTTGCAAATTGAATAAGGAACATTTTTTGTATGAATTATTTTTTCGTATCTCCTCAAATTACGCCTTCATTTCGCCACATTGTTAGCATTGCAAACGAGATGATTCAGTTGGGATGTATTTGTGAGGCTTGGGGCGACTTGGGAGGATAAATTTTTGAAACGAGGTATCGCAAATTAAACGAGGGACGTTTTTTATATCGACAATTTTTTCATATCTTTTTAAATTTCGTCATAATTTCACTATCGGCAATGAAATTCAAAGTTACTGACATCTGGTGGCGCTGTGACGAAACACTTGAAAACAGGATATTTTGTAATATGTGGGGAAATTGTGGTTTTTAAGTTTTTACTCGACAACGAGAGGACTTGGGAAAATGTTTTATCTTATAATTTGAAGAAAATTAAATTTCCTATTTTTTGATATACGTGAAAACTATTACACTTTGACCAGCTCATTTTTTTCTCGCTGATTTTCAGATTTTTTCGATGTCTCGCAACTTCGTATTCAAATTACTCCAACATTAAGCCAGAAACTCTCAATTTCTTGTGAATCTCGAATTTTCAGAATTTTCTCTTCCTTCCAACAGTGTATCAATGTTACTAAAATGAATGCCGACAGACTACCATAATCATGAAATAATTAATAGCGAATATTTCAATGAAAAATTCATCAACAAATATCGTTGTTAAATCGTTAAAAAGAAGAAAAAATTCTACAAATTCGAGATTTACAAAAAATTTGTGTTTCTGACTTAAATTCGAGGTAATTTTAATGCGAAGTTATAAAACGTTGAAAAAAGCTGGAAATCAATGAGAATAAATGAGTCTTAGAACCTTACAAATGATCAAAACGTAATTGTTTTTATATCAAAAAATAGAAAATTTAATTTCCATCAAATTACAAGAGATGACAAATTTTCCAAAACCCTCTCGTTTTCGCGTAAAAATTTAAAAACTACAATTTTCTCACATTACAGTTTGAAGTATCCCATTTTCAACATTTCGTTGCAGCGCGCTCTGTGTATCGTTTCATTATCAATATAACCGCAAAAGCTATAAAATCCTCTGCAAAATTTTTTCAACGGAGTTGTATTAAAATGAGCTCAACTCCATAACCGGATAAATCGTCGTTTAATCAAAAGAAAATCTACGCTTTAAAAGGAGTCGAAACGAATTAGTGATGGAACTCCGTCGACAGATAGCGCCACTAATCGCCAAAAACTTGGAACATGATAGTTCCCTTTTGCCGTTTTGGTTTTAATGGCTGTTTTCATGAAAACTAGATGCTGGCGCTATCTATCGAGAAAACATGGAATTATTTCGACTCTATTTTCAAGCGTAGATTTTGATATTTTAGCGTGTCATTGTGGAATCACATATGTTAACTTGTAATATTTAATTACAAAATATATTTAAGCGCTGAATTTACCCGAAAAATAATTTCTTTCAGTATCTACTGGTTGTAATCGATCGAACTGCGAAGAAACCACTTTGGATAATATCAAATATCACCGTAAGTTATGTAAAATACTAAATCAGGTTTGCAACATGTTCTAATTCTTGTATTGTTTCCCGCCAGCTCTACAATTTCAGCTTAATCCCTTCGTCAAACCGCTACATGCAAACTTTACTAGGTAAGTGACAGTATTCGAGTTCGATTACGCGCACACACTATAAACCTCTTTTTTCAGCATACCAAAAACCCTACACCACTCCTGGATCACAAAACTACGTGGAATATCTGGTATTCGAAGAATATCGTCCACATCCGTCCTCGTCCTTCTCCAGTAACGCCATCTTGTACAATCCTAATTTCAACTTATCCACTTGGATCGACAGCCAACACGGTAGTGGGATTTCACTTTATGGTCCAGTGGCCGGAGCAGGCGTGTTGGCGCATCAACAATACCCGGCAGGTCCGGTATATCCGCCTGGTCCTCAGCAGCCAAATAACCAGTCGCATAACAAACCGAAGAATAACGCGGGGAGTCATTTCGTCAATGGGATTTTGCTAGCTTCGGCGATGATTTTTGGGGGTTTTAGGTTGTAGGTTTTACTTTTAGCATTGAAGTAGCGTGTAGATAGTTTGTTAAGCGATTATTCGCGTATTTTAATGGTTTAGATTTATCTGTGATTTTTTCTACTTCGGTTTCTATATTTTTACCATTATTAGGGTTTTTCTGTCTCGCGACATTGTATTCATCATCGATGAGCCGATCTGTTGCGAACATTTCGAATACACGAGTAATTATGAAAATTACAGAATTTTAATTTCCAACGAATTTTAAACTAATTATTCAAAATATAATTACGAATATGATGAGCTGTTAATAACATGTAACCCAGTCAGAAAACTGCTGTCACCTGAGATCACAACGGTTCCCACTGAAGCCTTCTACTTCTCTAATCTTCCGAATTAGCAAAAAAAAAAAAACAATGAAGCGCTAGTTTCGCGTAATAGAAAGAAAGAGAAAATTTTATTATTAATGAGTAAGATAGAAAAAACCAGCGATTTGGTCTTAATAAATAACCGAGTAAGCTCCGCATTAAAACGTCTACCCAGGAAAAATTATAGTTTTCAAATTTATTGTAATTTTTTTTAGGAATTCCCAAAAATTTTCGTACTCTTACGGGCGGCACAAGAAAGAGAGCAATAACATAGCATAATTTCAGCGTTATAGTTAAAATATATATAAAAAAAATAGGTTTCATACGTTATTCGTAAAATTACTTAAATCGAATAAAAAAGTACAACGGCAATTTTCATCTTACCTTTCCTCAATTTCGCATGAAGGCATATCCTTGAAGATGACACGTGTCCACTTCAATTCAACCAAAAAACGAATTTGTAGACATCAGAGAATCTGCGAGGAATAGAAAACAAATTAAAACTCGAAATTTAATCATTTCCTCAAATTGCTCGAGAATTACACAGAGAAATCTTTAAATTTTACCACAATTTCGCTGCGACAGTTTTCTGAAGCAAGCTTGGGGCGATTTGAGAAACATATTTTTCAAACAAAACTTGTTGCATATAAACAAAGCAAATTTTTTATAATAATCACTAGGTTCGCTAGTTGGCAGCTTCGCTTCCAAACCCCCCTCTCCCATTGCTTCGCAATGCTCGCGTTGCACATGTCATTTTATGATATAATCTTCACAAGTTGTAATAATTACCGCAAGTTCGCGGTATTTGCGGTAATTTACTGATATTTATGGTAATTTACCGGTAATTCGTGGTATTTTACCGGTGATCTATGGTAATTTACCGACAATTCATGGTATTTACTGGTAATTTATGGTATTTTACCGATAATTTACCAGTAATTTATGGTATTTTACTGGTAATTTACCAGTAATTTATGGTATTTTACCGATAATTAATGGTAATTTACTGATAATTTATAGTAATTTACTGGTAACTTGAGGTAATTTACCAGTAATCCAATTTATGTAATTCACGGTAATTTACTGATAATTTATGGTAATTTACCGGTAATTCGTGGTATTTTACTGGTGATTTATGGTAATTTACCGACAATTTATGGTATTTTACCGATAACTTATAGTAATTTACTGGAAACTTGAGGTAATTTACCAGTAATTCAATTTGTGTAATTCACCGGTAATTTACAATAATTTACCGTTAATTTACGGTAATTTACTGTTTATTTACAGTTCACA
>QBDW01002167.1:0-14075 GCA_003261595.1 Maconellicoccus hirsutus
TTGAGGTATGGTACCCTAATTACCTAGGCCAACTTTCAAGAATTTTGGCCCCATAGGGGGGGAGGTATTTGATAAAAACCAAAATTATTTCCCCTGAAGGGACGTGTCTGACGTATTCCCCTTACCGCACCTTTTGACACGCACTACAGTCCACCAACTTCGCTTAGTGAAATATCCAGATATAGTTAGTACGTCCGTGCTCGCATTAATCCGCTCGTATACGACTAGAAATGTTCCCCTGCGGGGGCGTGTCTGACGTATTCCCCTTACCGCACCTTTTGACACGCTCTACAGTCCACTAACTTCGCTTAGTGAAATATCCAGATATAGTTAGTACGTCCATGGGTATATCAAACAGTTCACACAAGTGGGCACTTGTGTTTTTTTCTGGGTTTGCGTTATGTGTGTGTTATCTGCCGGTTGAGGTGGTGCACATGGGCTGTCTAGATCATCTACATCCATGGAAAATGAATATATTTGCAAACATTGCAATATCAAATGTGTTGTTAAAACAGAATTGGTTGGTCACCTTCGCAATAACCACGTTCAAAACCATAAAGGTTAATTGCAATGTTCGCAAATATATTCATTCTTCATGGATGTAGATGATCTAGACAGCCCATGTGCACCACCTCAACCGGCAGATAACACACACATAATGCAAACCCAGAAAAAAACAAGTGCCCACGCATGCGCGTAGCACTATGATCAGTCGCATTTCTGGGCTCAATAGAGTCTCTCGTCTCAGCGCACTAGGCGGGACAAAAAATTTCAAGTTGTTCGAGTTTGCTGATTTTTTTTATGATGTTCATATCGAATTTAGGCCTTCCCAAAAAAATTGTAGACCCGTACATAACCCACGGGGGGAGCTGTGGTACCCCAAAGATATAAAATTCGAAAAAAATCGCTTTTACTCAAATGCGGTTCCTCAAAATGCAACTCCAAATACCTTGGAAGCAATGACTACTGCTATAAGTGATATGTTTGGTGTGTCTTATCCGATACTTTTAAATTGAATTTTTTTTATACTTACTTTTATAATGAAATTAAAAAAAATAATCAATTACATGATTTAACTAATTGTGTCTAGTTAATGCCTTGTACCAAGTAATTTCTATCTTTGGAGAGCGTTCCCTCTGGTTCCATCACACTGCGAGAAGCAAATGCAAAATCGACTACAACGGGAGGTCAAGGGTTTCAAAAATGCACTTGTACAACGAAGTGCACCACGAACAGATGTGCTTGCCGTAAAAAAAAAGATCCTTTGCAATTACAGATGCCACAATTCGAATACTTGTTGCAATAAATAGAGAGTCTTTTTTTAAAAATATTTTTTGCGAATTTTTTACTTTTATTTTTACATTGACATAACTTTAGAAGACTTTTGATCGTGTTTTCGTAAAAAATCAAGACACCAAAAATTTGAAATGCCATAGTTATCGTTTTATGGAACGAAAATGAGTTTTTTTGAATTTAAAACCGAAAATTTCAAAGTTTTCCACCAATTGCGCGTAAAATCTGGTAAAAATTCATGGAAGTAGTAAAAAAGTAATGACGTCATCATGACATGTCAATGAGTGGCATATGATCACATCACGGTGGCATGTCTGATGTGATATGACAATGTCATGTGTCATGATTATGAGCGTACGTGATGTCTAATGACATGTTATGATGAAAGTCATTGTCATAAAGCCGTGTCATGATAATAAGTGGCATGTCGTCATGACACGTCATTGTTGTGATGATATGTGAAGGGTCATGTTATGAACGCAGGTCATGATGACTGGTCATGGTGACAGGTTATGGTGTGAATTTCCTTTTGACGTTTTCATGTCCAGTGGCTACTGGCTATGCCACGCAAAATCGAAATTAGCCATAAAAAGCGTCACGCGGTTGTCACGTATCATTGTCACGAATGATAATCTCAATATTTTCATGTCACTCTTTGATGGCATTACACCGAACCATGTGTAACTAATTTCGATTTGTAATTTTCGCGTCGTTGCGTTGTAAAAGTAAAATAAAAAATCTAATAATTATGATAACATGTCATATATGACATTTCGTTGTCCTGGTGACATATGGCAGTAGGGTCGTTCCGGTGGAGGGGGAAGCGATACAGCACAACTACATTGAAGTTCCTGAGGAAAAACTGCGGAATGGAGTGCAGCATCAAATTTGAATGATTTTTTGATAAAATTTAGGTAATTTTTTCAGCAATAAATTCTAAACTCAGTCGATGCGTTATCTCGTACGTTAATGCTTTGCTCTCCGGTCTCCGCGAAGAATTACTATTTTTTGGCCACTGACAACAGCCGTCGAATTGGTTTATTAAAAAGAATATACTGGTGCTGTCTTGGAAGGTTTATTCGATCGTAAAAGCTATCGATGCTTTTTGCAATGCAGGAACGTTTTCGAGGGCAAGTAGAAGTAGACGTTGATGGCGAGGAGTTTCGATGGGTATAGTTTTATCATGGAAATATAAAAAGTGATGTACTTAAATGAATATGCATTTTGATAGTGATAATAAATAAAAACGCTTGTAAAAGGAAGCGCGAGCAAAGAGGTCGTAAAAAATAGACGAATCGTCGAATTTAGTTTATATGGATGAAAGTGATTTTTTTCTTATAAATGCCCTTCTTCCTTTTTAGTGTTAGCCCATTTGCGCAGACGAGAAGCCTCTTTGTAATGAAAAACTCTTAATATTGATCAGCAATAAAATGAAAATGTAATAAAAATATAACGCTTGTTGGAGAATTTTCTTCGAACTGTGTCATGTTTTCGCCCGGCGAACATGTCAAGTGATAAATTTATCAGCGATGCTGTACGAATAGAAATAATGCAGCTTGCAAATAATACTGTGGAATTTTAAATTACACGTCTCAATCTATAGTCTCGAATGGTGTTTTACTTCCACCGCAAAGGGTGATTTTCTACGTGAGTTGGAATAACAAAGCTCGTAAAAGAAGGAAATTTGAATTTAAGAAAAATGTCTCGCCATCGGTTTCGTTAAAGAATTAGTTCGATTGATCTCGTGATCTTCTACTGAATGTATTTCGGTGAATGATAAAAGTGACACCTAGATTAGAAAATTTGCCAGGTTTTTAGCGAAAAATTACGCCATTAGATTTGAAACGGTTATCGCAAACGACTATTGACATTTTACTCCACGTAATAGCTCCGTCAGATACAACGAACACGAGCCAATTAGTCCAGCAATGGGCGAACCCACGTCTATCGATGCCACCCGCTGAATTTAGCGATTTTCTCGCCAAAGCTGCATACACGAACATCCGACGGAGTTCAACATTTGCTTACTTGCATCGACCGAATTCCGCGTTATTTGAGAAAAACATATGCCAATTTGTACACTGACGTCATCATTCACATTTGCGAGAGAACTCTCGAGAATCAGCAAGATCATAAAATCGTTGACGAAAGAGAACAAAATCAGAGAAACCTTTACGTTCCGGCAAAAATTAATTCACCCATTCTAGCCATCAATTCCTCCGTGATTCCTCCCAACTCTTCCAGGTTTCTCAGGAGACGAAAGTCATGCAACCACCAGTACACCAACGCAATAAAACACCTCTCACCAACACTCCACCATATCTCTGCATACAAAACCACGCGAAGCTCAGTAATTTAAAAACTCGCGAAAAATCCCAAACACCAACGAGTGGAAATTCAATTGCGAGGTATTTCTAATACGTTTCTAGTAAAAATTCAACAACCGTTCGAATTTCTATGATACCGGAAACAGTTCCGGGTAAGAAGTAGAATACCAATTGAAATAAAAATATCTTCCGTGTGCGAAATGCGTTAAATTTTATGAAAACGAATTTTTCACGTCGTTTGAGCACACACACGCGTATCGAACCATTAAAACTATACTCTACGAGCTGGAAAATAGTATAAAATTAAAGATCCATTTAAAATAGAAAAAAACTTCTACGAAATAATTACACGAAAATAAAAAAAACCCACCCCCCGCTCCATTTCGGCTATTAGCGTTAGCAATTACGAAAAATTTAAACCAACCGTTGGCTTAGTTTGTACGACCTGCTGAAAACTCATTCCGTTGGTAATTCCTCGTACTTTCGACTGAGTAAGCAATACTTAGGATAAATATAACGCAGCCGGGGAAAAAAAGTTTAACAGGTGTTCGAGCACATTTACATCAGCTCAGTGACAGCATTCGTTTTAATTAAAAATTCATTTCATTAAGAAAATTAAAATGCTCCAATTCTCTTCAAAAAAAAAAAAGAATCACTTGATGACGTTTCGAGTCTTTTTTTCAATTATTTATACCAAAGTATATACAAAAATAAGGGTACAATGGTTGATAAACTAATGACCGGCGAAGTTACGCTCGTCGTTTGAGGGTCGCAAAAAAAAACTCCTCGAATCTGTAAAACTTTCTGACGTGATTTTTCACGTTTACGAAATCCGATGGATGAAAAGATACAAAACTTCGCTTTCGAGTAATTTAAGAAATTCCATATTTTTATGCGGAATTTACCCTACGAAATTCTTTGCATTCTGTAGCGAATTATTTCCATTGGTTGTACCCGACATCGTGTCAAACAAATTCCAGAAATAAATCAACTGTGATAACATTTTCTATCGAATTTTTACAATGTGAACAACCTCGAAAAATGTCTTTTTAACATACAGTTTCCCAGCACATTATATTCTTCTACATGAACCACCATCAAACCTGGAGTTACACAATCATACAAAAAGTACCGAATCACTGCGATATTGTCAACAAAAAAAAAAAAAAAAACGGAACAAAATCACGATGAGCAAAATTGGCTGATAAAATTACTTTACTAAATATTGGTAATTCTAAGGATTAACTCGAAAAAAATCAGTAGAATTGAGAGATTATTAATCAATTAATCGACATAAAATTGTCTTTTCTGATATAATGGAAAAAATAATGGTGAAAAATCGAATATTTTTTTACAGTTCTTTTTTACGTATTTTTAATCCCGTTTTAAAACAATGGTGACACGTTCGATTGATCGATAGTAATCGATTATTTCAAATTCGACTAACAACAATCGATTATTTCACATTCTAATAATTAGAAATAATCGATTATTACATTTTTCGATAATAGATTAATTGATAAACCAAAAAAAAGCAAAAAAATTTTTTTTAGTCATTTCTCTTTTTCATTTTATATTTTTATAAAATAGAATAGGCAAATGCATTCTTCTTTATGTTTATATTCCGTTTCAAACAAATTGTGAAATTCGATTGGTTGGTAATAATTGATTATTTCACGAGCAGGTAGAAGCAGTCGATTTTCAGCAAATCGATTCAGGGTTGCCACACACTACGTTTTTTAACCAGTCGCGTTTTTTTTCTTTCGTGTGCTTCGTCGTATTGTATTGGTCGTCAATACACTACGTTTTCGAAAATTATTTAAAACAGTATTTTTCAAAATTTGAGTGGTGAGAAGGGTCCAACTGAAAAATGCTCACCAATTTTGAATATTGTCCACTTACAAAAGAGATTAAAAATTTTAAATAAGTCACAAAAAACCAAGTAGTGTATTAAAATAACAAAAAATTAACAATCATATTTTAAAAAAATATTAAATTTGAAATTTAATATGATCAAATGGATCATTATTTTTCAGATAATGTTTACGACTGAACTTCCGGTTACAAAACGAACATATAAAACTCATTTTACGCTGTTTTAACCCCTTCATTTTCTTTCCACTCTTCAAATTCTAACACAATAGTAATTACGTGATAAAGAAAAAGTATAAAATTATTTGCAGTGAAATTCAAACTATATACGTATGACATACCTTTCATCGAAGATAATGATAGAAATGACACATAATCATCACAACTGTTTGAATTTGAGTGAAGTTTTAAAAGGTGACACTTGACGATATATTTTCGATTAAATTTTTTACCACAAACTGAACAAATGAACTCGTTGGATGCAACATCAACACAACATACGATAATCGTGATAAGAAAAACGAAGAAGTACAAAAAAAAAGTATGTTGCATCCCTGAATCGATTTGCTGAAAATCGACTGTTTCTACCTGCTCGTGATAAATTCACATTCTAATAATTAAAAATAATCGATTATTACATTTTTCGATAATCGATTAATCAATAAACCAAAAAAAAACAAAAAAACTTTTTTTTGAGTTTTTTTTTTCATTTTATATAAAATAGAATAGGCAAATGCATTCTTCTGTATTTATTTTTATTCCGTTTCAAACAGATTGTGAAATTCGATTGGTTGATAATAATTGATAATTTCACATTCCAATAATTGAAAATGATCGATTATTACATTTTTTGATAATCAATTAATCGATAAACCAAAAAAAAAAACAAAAAACTTTTTTTTGAGTTTTTTTTCATTTTTAATTCTTATAAAATAGAATAGGCAAATGTATTCTTCTTTATTTATTTTTATTCCGTTTCAAACAAATTGTAAATTTCGATTAGTTGATAATAATTGATTATTTCACATTCCAGTAATTGAAAATGATCGATTATTACATTTTTCGATGATCGATTAATCGACAAAAGAAATACTCAAAAACACATTTAAATGTATTAAGTTTTTTATTTCTTTAAATAATGGTTTAAATCGATCAATTATTAATAGTCGATTATTTCAAATTAAATTAATAAACAACAATCGCTTATTCAACATTTGATTAATCGATAGAATCGATTATTTCACGTATGATTAATCAATAATAATCGATTATTTTAAATTCGATTAATGAACAATAATTGATTATTTCACATTCGATTAATTGATCGATAATAATCGATTATTTTGAATTCGATAAATGAACAATAATCGATTATTTCACATTCCATTAATTGAAATAAATCGATTAATGCATTTTTCGATAATCGATTACTGAAAATAGTCGATTTTGCACACACTAGAAAAACCTTTCAACTCAGTAGGGTACTTCATGTCGAAAAAATCTCAAACCAGCTTCAAACATACAGAATCAACCCCCCCAAAAAACCAAAAAAATCGATCCCAAATTTTCCAATCATTTAATAACTGTTACGACGGGTAACGAAGGTACGCGAAGAAAAACACAATGATCTCTAAAAATTGCCAAACACTTAAGGCATAATATCTTGGCATCGAGCCAAATAGTAAAAAAGGAATTCAAGAGCACCCACTTTCGTTAACGAATCGCGCCCCAGCCGTTAATACCCTCAAAGAAAAAACGCCCGGCAACACTGATATATTAACCTGTAAGTAGTAAGTACCACGAAAGAAATATTCAAATCTACATCGAATTCGAAAAGGGTAAACGAAAAGCTCGCTCAATACGTAGTTAATTTAAAACATCACTTTCGATAAAAACCTTATACAGAGTAGCTTTTTTTCTCAATACGGTTTCGCGTATTTCGATATCAATCTACGAGTCGAAGCAAAAAGCAACTCGATACGTTCGCTTTATCGTATAAACTCCAATCAACTAATTCAAAAAATTTTCACGATAACGTTGCTCTTCTCGATGCCACCGAATCTTATGCATTTATAATGCCCGATAAAAGCTAAACGTCCGTTGTCAACCGGCGTAATTAAAAGAGTGATTTAATGATGGGGAAAAAAAAATCCAAACTTGCAGAAGAATTTCCTCAAAAACTTTACCGCTAATTTTTCCAACTCGCTTTCGCCCGACGGTTAAACTCGAGCTTACGTAAATGCCTTGAAATTATTAAATTACCAAACATCCGCTACGAAATACATTTTTAATTCCTTATGCTGTCTGTTTTTATCTAAACTTTTTAAAGATCCTATTTTTCGACGGATTTTTCCATTAAAATAAATCGATAATTATTTCGCTTATGAATTAAAGCAGTGTTGACGTGGATGAGTCAAAGGACTCCTGTAGCTTGGCCTTTTCACGCATCCGTTTCCAAAGGGTGAAAGGCATTGTATCCAAAAAATCGAAAATGGTTGACAGAGCATTGACCTACGATTAAAATTTAGACTCTGCGTTAAATCCATATCGTGCAATTACAAATAATTAACCATGGCTAAATTGACTAGACCTTTAGGACATAAAAGACTAATTAAAAGCTCCTATTAATCATCTAGCCCTTGTTCCAAGGAATATACGCGCTGCGAAATCGGGAAATTTTCATAAAAGAAATCCGGCGACAAGTTAATTTTTTCGTTTCATTAATTCGTACCTACGTTCCGCGTATTAAAAATGTTTTCCGGCAATTAAGTAATTTAATCTAAATGTTCAGCAGTATTGAAATATTTGGAAAATATCCAAATTATAACCTTGCCCATATAATTTTTCCCACCGTGTTATTACGAGAAAACCCAACGAAATTGTAATCAGCGACGATTAAAAAGTTTCCATAGAAGATTCAACTTTATCAAATTCGTGTATTTTTACAAAACTACGCAACTCACGATGAATTATACGAGATTCCGAATGCAAGGCGAACCTTGTAAATCGTTTAATGTAAATTAAAGCTGTATATTTTTTTATCAAGTATAAATGTAGTTTTTATGTTTTATTGGGGCATGTTTCAACGACAATTTGTTATCCATTTACATGCCTCGTTGTCTTACGATATAGTCGGAAATTTCTATCTTTATTCGTCACTTACAACGCTGAACGAGTAATTCGCCCCGAAAGCCAGCTACTCCGGAACGTATATGGATTACATTGGAAAAACCTACCGGGAAATATATTCATTACGAGATGAAAAATTAAATAGAAGAAAATCGATAGTAGGAAAATTGACGAAGTCAACGAAATATCACTTCGGGCACGCAGCCGTATAAAACGAAGCTTCGTTTCGGAAATTACAAATTCTTGTAAGCCTTCGGTCTTCGCTGAAAGTTGATAGTGTTTTGCATCTACGAATTTTAAGTACCCAATTAACTCGGCGGTACGTTAGAATCGAAAAAATACCCGGATCGAAATCGTTATACTCGTATTAAAAATATATCGATTTATTAAATTCAAATTTCTTTTCTTTAGAGAAGTTTCGTTGAAAAATTGTATTTTCATTTTATAAACAGTTGTAAAATTTTTATGGCTAGAGCATCATCCAGCAGTTTCACGTGATCGTAGATTTTTCAATAATTTTGCCATCATAATGGACCGATCCGAAAGAGGTACTAAAAGAACGTGTTCTCCTGAAGGATATTCAAATCTATCAAGAAGCTTGAAAAATGCTAAAAGTGAAAGCATGTTTAATAAGCATTTTACTATAATTTATTCGGTGATTACAATTTTATAAAACGTAAAATTGTGGAATCGGAAGAAATCACAGAATGAACTGAGGGTGCACAACTTACAACGCAACACGAGTTTTTAATGTCTCGATAAGTCATGCATTAAAAAGACGATATTTCAATGATACATTTCTTTCCAGATATTAAAAAGTTTGAAAAATCCCCCTCCCCCGCAATAATTTAAAAAAATTAGTTGTTCGATAACCGTAGAAGTCTTGGTTTCGTCATCAAATCGCATTTTTTGATAAATTTCTCGACGATTTTTATAAAAAATTGTACACGGAAAAATAAACAAAGCTAAAAAAAATTACCAGGGTATCTAGCGGATTTTTTTGAGGTTGGAAGATTGACTACTTTTTTACTACATTTCTACCAAATTTTCAAAAACCTCTCAACTTTATTCCCCCCCCTCCCCCCGAAGTAAAATTTTAGGTTAGAAGAAAATCTGTATTTAGAAAAAAGTCAAACTTAAAAACATTAAATTAAATCCATAAAAAAATAAATGCGTAATATGTTAAATAAAAAATATAAATATGACGTCACATATTCCGACAGTGCTGCCAATTAATAAAAAAAATGGCTCGACATCAAAAATGTACAATTTCTGTGTAATTTTTTTCAAAAATATGTCTTGTTTTTGGGTTTTTTCATTCCTGCACTATCTTTCGACCTGTTAAATACTCAGATTGCATATTTTTGCGGTAAAATATACAAATTTTTACCGTAATTTCGCTCGTCAAATTTTTTCGTAATTTATTCCTAATTTAAATAATTTAAATATCGTTGCTGAGGAAAAAAAGACGAAAATTTTCCTTGAAAAAATTTAGGCAATAACTTCGACTCGATCACTTCAATAAATATCTCGATGTAATTTTTTATTACAGCAAATGATTCAAAAATCCATTTTTGGTCAAATTTCCTCAGTTGTATTTTTTTTCGTTTTAAAGAATTTTTTGAAATACATTAATTTTCATTTTAAAAAAATCTCATGTGATTCCCCTTCCTCCCAAAAATTCCACTGAATAATCTCGTTTCACGTCTTAAGAAAAATACTCCGTTTTCAGGCTTCAAGCTGGATTCAAACCAAGGATTACTTCTGCTACTAAAAACAACGAACTTTTTAGCTTTTTTCTTTTCTCAAAATAAGATACTAAATTTTGAAAAAAAGTCGTTATAACCAATTCTTTAAAAACTCGACGAGTTTTTTAATTACAAAAAGTTAATTTTATATGGAATTTTTCGCAGAATATGACAAACGAGGGATTTCGCACGGAAAACACGAGACGAGAAAAGAAAGGCTGGAAATTTCCAATCATTTTGGAAAATTTTTATTCATCGATAACATCACAGATTCTATGAAACTCTCGATATAACATAAAAAACCAATATCCACATTCTGGACGCATTCCTCGAGTAAAAAATTTCACAACTTGTATTTTTTCACCAAAAACAACGCAACATCACGATACAAAAACGCTTACCACTGATAATACGATAGAATTCAAGACATAATGAAATTAAAAATAGGTATTAGCGTTGAAAAAAAAACCCAGGCGCTATAAAAATGCTCAAACACGCCACGACAATGTCAAGCTCGTTTTACGAATCAGTTTGTCGTAATTATCAAAAACAAAAGGAAAACATCGTCCTAAATTTGGCGCTGCGAGGTTTAACTATAATGTTACAATTTAATCGATTTTTTATTTCATGTATAACCAGCATTTAAGCTTTTTTTTCCAGTGGTTTTGAATTATGGCATTTATGCCGGCGCCATGTTGCAATAATTTAATAGCTTTTTTTTTCATATTTTTATACATTTTTTTATACGGGAAATGGATTAATTACGAATAGTTTCGCGTGATGGTTCACAAAGGGAAGTAATTTTTTATAAAGAATTTCTCGCTCGTGATTCTTTTTCGTTACGGTACGATCTTGTATATAACGTTATCGCGACACCGTGAAAAGCTCTGGAAGACTCCCATTGTCGGAAAATTTCTACCAAAACGTCGATGCTTATTCCATAAAAAATTCCAAAGTAAACAACTCCCGGTGTATTAAAAAAAATGGCAAAAATGCCGAAAAACTTTGCCAATATAACGAAAAAAAGGCCGGGTGATAGGCCGTTAAAGTGCTTTAAACAAGCGAAGCACTTTAACAAACTTTGCAGATCGTTTAAGCGAGCTCCGAAGACGAGAAATAATTAGCTGGCGGCTATCTTAGAAGAACGTCGTGTCAGATGTTCATATTTGTACAGGCGACTGCCTCGAAACAGTTGACTAAGATTGATTAATTTTAAACTGCTTACGAAGTAAAGTTGCTATTTGTTATGATATACCACCTTTAAACGGCGTCGAAAATTTACCCCGAAATGAGATCGAAAATTGTGTATTTCCGTTGCCTATTGCCACGCTTCGATGGGCTCGAGTATACGCTGGAGATTTTAATTGAGAAATTACTTTAAAAACATCCGACAAAATAATCGACCTCGTCCAATGAGAAAATTTCTTCTATCTAGCAACAAAGCTCTAGCCTTGATGAAAATTACGTGGCTTGAACATTTCCCCCATTACCGATTACCAATTTCGTTTATCGAACGAAATTTCCTACAAACATAGAGTCATATATGTGGAAAAAAATAACACGACCACGGTATAAAAGCAGATTCCGGTTTAGGTTATTTCGTCAAAATATGATACGCTGCGGCAATAGGTTTAAAGAGGAAAAAATCCGATATCGTCGAAAAGTCCTTATTCCTCTTGTACTCGCATTTATCAAACGGATAAGTTTCTCTTTCACCTACACGTATCAACATTACAAATCGTAAAACAGATGTAAAACTTTACCGAAGTCATAGACACGGGAAAATTTCTTTTTTTCGAGAATTATGTACGCGGATTTGAATATATTTCGTTGCCCTGTATCGTGTAACTTAACACAACGGATGACGTGAAAATTGATATCGTTTCTTTGCGAGGAAATATTTCTCGAGGAAATTGGTTTAAAAATGTTTTACTCTTTAATGGCGCTATAAAGTTTTCCTTGTTATTCTTTCCTCCGCCTTGAAACGCACCACTGTTGATTTTTGTCTTCGGTCGGGCCAAATTCAAATTTGAAATATTTTTCATAATTTTTAAAACCTCGTTGGATAAACGTTGTCGCTGCAACTCATTACATCTCACAATCTCACCCTCGGTTTCGTCGTTTATATCATGACCCTGTTCTTTTAACACCCTTGTTCGAGTCGCTGTCAGGTCGTATTCCCAGCTTAATTCGACCCAACTGTCACTATCCATTGCTACGCGAAACTTCCCCGTTTTCCGACCAATTTACGTATCTAAAGAATGAGATATCTCGTTGCCCACGAGAATACACCAGTTCAGCGACTTTCGTCGTAATCTTCGCCACCAAGTAAGGCGATGTTCAGCGTGAGATTTCGAACTGTTGAAAAAATCGTCGCGAAAAATTCCAAAACCATAGAAACGATAAATGCGCCAAACGTCCGAAATCCCTTCAAATATAAATTACATCGTGACGCAATTTTATTCCTTTTTTCGGTATTTAGACGAACAACGCGACGAAACCTACGAATTTCATTTTTTTTCCATATCACGTTCTAGCCTTCGGCGTACTTTTCCCGGGTTCGCGAAAAATTAACGACGAAACACCTGAAATACAGTCGACGACGCTTCCATCATCCCTTCTATAATCTAGTTCCTCGATGGAAAAAATTCCGTGAAATTGCTCTTTTTTAATTGAATTCGACGTGAAATTTTTTTCCACTCGGAGGGCTTTCATTCGTGATCCATTTTTTTTTTCGGACGTTTACATTATAAAATTCCATAAACGAGGATTTGACACGGTGAAAGTTTATTCCAGAGGTATGTTTACACGAAAATTTTTTCCCTTTTTTCTCCATTATTACGAGTCAAGTAAAAGAATTTAATTAAGCATTCCTTTTTCGCGATAGAATTTTTTCCTCTTGTTTGGATATCAAATTTACACAAAACTGAGATTCGCGAAAGTTGTTTTACTTTGAATTTTGAAATTACAGCTGTAGTTACGTTTATATTTTTTATAATGTTTACGTTGATAAAATTATAATGAAAATTGCGTTAAAATTTTTATTATTTTATGAAAGTTTTTATAGGAATTAAACGAATAGTGAATTTTACGGAACCAATTTACGATTTAAAAAAATGAGATATCTGAGATGAAAGTTTTAAAAGGAGTTTTATTTGAAAAAACGTAATTTCTTGCTGTGAAATTTTCGCAAAAAAACATCAGCGGGCGTTCAAGTTCGTAATACCGACGTTTACATGTTGCTTCGCGACTCATAAGACGTGTCATCATGACATGATCATGACATGTTGGCATGGAAATGACGTGTCGTTATGACATGATCACGACATGACACCACAACATGACATTACTACCACAATACGATCATATGTCACTCGCATGTAGCCTTCCTGCATGTCGTTACTGTACCCATCATCATAACATGTCACCACAACATGACATTACTACCACAATACGATCATATGTCACTCGCATGTAGCCTTCCTGCATGTCGTTACTGTACCCGTCATCATAACATGTCACCACGATATACCAACACGATGAGTGTTTATGACATGTCACCATGACTTGTCATTGTAACATGTCACCACAACATGATCATGACATGTTAGCATGGAAATGACGTGTCGTTACGAAATGATTACGACATGTCACCACAACATGACATTACTACCACAATACGATCATATGTCACTCGCATGTAGCC
>QBDW01002169.1:0-25426 GCA_003261595.1 Maconellicoccus hirsutus
AGTTAAAGCATATAAATCAAAATATCGAAATTGATGTATTATAATCGAATTTTCAGATAAAAATATCCAAGTCGAAATATCAAAATCAAACTATCAAAATAAATGCATCATAATCGAATATTGATGTTGAGAATATTGAAGTCGAAATATCGAAATCGAAATATCAAAATTGAAGTATAAAAATCAATGCATCATAATTGAATATTGATGCTGAGAATATTGAAGTCGAAATATCGAAATCGAAATATCAAAATCAAACTATCGAAATAAATGCGTCATAATCGAATATTGATGTTGAGAATATTGAAGTTGAAATATCGAAATCGAAATATCAAAATTGAAGCATAAAAATCAATGCATCATAATCGAATATTGATGCTGAGAATATTGAAGTCGAAATATCGAAATCGAAATATCAAAATCAAACTATCGAAATAAATGCGTCATAATCGAATATTGATGTTGAGAATATTGAAGTCGAAATATCGAAATCGAAATATCAAAATTGAAGTATAAAAATCAATGCATCAAAATCGAATATTGATGTTGAGAATATTGAAGTCGAAATATCGAAATCGATGAAGTATAATCGAACGTTGATGTTGAAAATATCAGTATCAAAATTGAAAAATTAAAATTAAAATTGAGCTTCATACAAATTCCAAAACAGCGATCTTAAAAAATTCTCAAATTTCGTTATACAAATATTGTCAAAATCTCGAAAAAGATTCTTCAGTGGGGGCGCTTTTGTGAAACTTGAGGCGTCTTGAGGAGACAAATTTTTGGAGCAAAAGTTGCTGGAAATTGAGAAACGTTGAATTTCATTTTGTTAATTCTTTTATATCTTCAGAATTTAGTAATAATTTTGACATTAATAAAAAAAAACTACGTCAAAATTTGATATAAAAAAATTGTTATCACAAAAAATATTATTTACTGAATTTTCAACAACTTTTTGTTTCAAACATTTCTCTCTGAATTCAACCCAACCCTCCCAAAAACGCCTCAACTGAAGAATTTTCCAAGGTTATGGCGAAATTTGAGGAGATACGAGAAAAATGTTCAGTATAAAAAATGCTCTTCATTCAATTTCCAGTATTTTTTATTTCAAGAATTTTTCTCCCAAGTTGTCTCGAATCTCATAAACACGCGTTAACTGCGTTTTCGCCATATTTTTGTATTTTTTATCAAAACGAAATCACTGTGTACAATTCCATCGGACATTGGATAGGAAATTATCAGATATTGATACTGTCAGGTTTATTGAAATAAAGATTAATAAACACGAAAAATTTCCACATTCTCTGTTATCTTTGATGAAAAATATCACCAGATTTAAACCTGCTATCCAAATCACTCAGTCTTTGTTATCTTGTTGTGAAACTTCGTCAAAAAGTCTACACAACACATTGGTCAAAACCTCGTTAAAAATATCGTAATAAAAAAATACTCGAACATGGCTAATTTTTTCTGATAATTTTTGTCCACAGGGTAAACGATCGTATCACCAGCGCAAATGGCGTCTCTTTGGAGAACGTGGACTACGGCCGAGCTGTACAAGTCCTACGAGACAGCGGAAACAGCGTTACGCTCTCAGTCCGCCGCAGACTACTGTTGCCATCTCAAGAACCACACATATTGCGCGTGCAATTGAACAAAAGTCGTAAAAAAGATGGTACGATATTAATTACGAGTATTTCTGCGCCGATGAGAAAATAAAGCGTGACCGAGGCGCATTCGCAAACGCGCCGAATTCCTCTTGGTGATTCATCGATGCAAAGTTGAACCGGTTTTGCATTTTGTTTTAGATTTCGGAATCATTCTCGGTAATCGGATATATATCAAAGAAATAGCTAATTCGAAATTAGAAACGAATCCGGGACCGACGTTACAAGAGGGTGACGTCATATTGAAGATTAATAGCCAACCAGCCGATAATTTAAGTTTAAAAGAGGCTAAGAAATTGATCGAAAGTAGCAAAGAGAAGTTACATTTGACTGTTCGTCGCGAAGCTCGAACTAGCCCTTATTCAATTTATTCGAATAATAATCAACCTAAAGGTAATATTCTAAAAAGCATAAATAACGGACCCTTGACCCTTCAATGAGTATTTTCATTGCAGAAAGTAATTATATGGATATGTTAAACGGTAACGTCTACGGAGCCTCGCAGAATCTCTACGTGCAACCTCCTACAAGACAAAACATGTCTTTGGAATCGGAAAAAAGTAATTTAATGCCGAGGACAGGACGTTCGAGGAATCCTTTGCTGGATGTTTCGCTTACGCAATTAGACCGGCCTGCATCACCGCTTAATCGTAACCTCAACCTTAGTCACGAAAGTATAGGTAAATAAGGAACGTCTCCGGGTATCGACTTAATTCTAATTTCGCATTTATTCGCAGGAAATTTACCGCCAATTAATCATAGTCATAGTTTAAGCCATAATATAAATCAAGAAAATCACGATATTATCGCTAGTCAACATACACATCTACGAAGCCGTAGCGTAGTTCAGGACCACCAAGAACCTCCGAGACCGCCGCCTCCTAGACCAGAAGGTAATACGATATGATTTCTTGGATTTATACGTGTGAATTAAACGTTACTCGTTTCGTAGACTACTACGGTATTTCGAAATTACAAGAAGAAGAAACCAACGGACATAGGAAGTTCCCGATGTAAGACTTCCAGCGATGATGTTATCGGATGGTGGTTTAATTATTGTATTTTTAGTGAGGATCCCAGATTCGTGGCGTTCCAAAAAGATGGCTCCGTTGGGATACGCTTAATCGGTGGAAACGAAGTTGGCATTTTTGTTACCGCTGTCCAGCCCGGTAGTCCTGCGTCTCTTCAAGGGCTTCAACCAGCTGATAAGATATTAAAGGTGAAACTCGAATTGCGAGATTTTATTGACATTTTCATGTCTCGGATGTGGCACATTAAATCCAAAATCGTCACGAAAAAGCGTTACAGAAAACCGCCATCATGACGACGTGTCATTCTCATGAGTGATAATCTTGATATTTTCATGTCATGATAACAGTTTGTAGATACAGGTCATCATTATGGTGACGTATCATGATGATGAGTGATATATCATAAGATGACACATCATACCCTTGGTCACGTATTATGATGATGAGTGATATACTATTCGATGGCACGTCATCACCTTGGTCACGTATCATGATGATGAGTGATATATTATACGATGGCACGTCATTATCATGGCGACGTATCATGATGATGGATATACTATTCGATGGCACGTCATCATCATGGTTACGCATCATGATGAGTGATATACTATACGATGACACGTCATTATCACGGTAACGTGTTATGTAACATCAAAATGACATCTTCTAATGAACACCATTGTCGCGAAGTGACATGAAAATGTCACACTGTGTTGCGGACTTGTACCCAAGCTGATTCTTTATGTCGCCGAACAAATTCATTTTTTATTTTCGCTAATTTTTCTCTTATCTTAGGCCAATGACTTAGATATGAAAGGTGTCACCCACGAAGAAGCCGTTCTCTTCCTTTTAAACGTTCAAGATCAAGTTCACTTGATCGTGCAAAATAAAAGAGAAGAATACGAGCAAGTTTTAGCCAATCATCTCGGTGATTCGTTTCACATCAAGTACGACTTTTCTCCACAAATCACCTTTTCTTAAGATAATCACCTAATCGAAATTTACCCCATAGAGCTCATTTCGACTACGATCAACCAAACAAAGGCGAGATGAGTTTCCGCAAAGGAGATATATTCCACGTGACGGATACTTTGCATAATAACGTCGTCGGGTCTTGGCAAGTTTACAGAATTGGTAATTCGCATCATATGTAAATGATCAAACGGGCGATTCGCGAGGCTAACGAACGACGAAATATTTCATTTTTTAGGAAGAAACAACCAAGAAGTACAAAAAGGTATTATACCGAATAAAGCCAGAGCCGAAGAACTAGCCACTGCTCAGTTTAACGCCACGAAGAAAGAAATAGCTACGTCGGAAAGTCGTATTAGTTTTTTCCGCAGAAAACGTAGTAACCACAGAAGATCCAAGTCGCTTAGTAAGGTAATTCGAAGGTCGTCGGTTAAGTTGTTCCGCATGTTGACTGATGTTTTGTGTAGGATCACTGGGATGATGTCGTATTTGGAGATAGTATTAGTAAATTTCCAGCCTACGAGAGGGTGATTTTGAAGCATCCTGGGTTTATAAGACCCGTCGTACTTTTCGGACCGGTTGCAGATATTGCTAGAGAGAGATTATTGAAGGATTTCCCCGATAAGTTCTCCGCGCCGCGTAAGTATCGTGTTTCGTTCAAGATGGCGGATTTTAGTGATTTTATCACCGGGGGGAATAAGCCAAGAGAAACGTGTTATAGGTGGAATTTATGTTGGGGTGGTTTTTCCAGTGCTTGGAATGACTTGAAGGTAAAATTTTTGAAACAAAAGTTATTGAAAATTGAAAGGGGAACATTTTTATAATTAACATTTTTTTCGTATCTCGTCAAATTTTATCGTAATTTGATGGTTTTGTAAAGTAATGTCAAAATTGTTGCGAAATTTGGGTAGATATGAAAAAATTTTAAGTACAAAAAATACTCTTTATGTAATTTCTAACAACTTTTGTTTCAAAAATTTTCATCTCAAGTTGCCCCAAATCACACAAAAACGCCTCAACATGAATGTTTCATATGAAGCTTCGAAATGTTAAATCACCAAATCGATAAAATTTACAAAAATCGCCATCTTGGATCCTCTAATCGAAATATCGAAATTTTTAAATACATATTTCATTTAACGATATTATTGCAGAACTCGAAAATCCTCTAGAAGGCGTTAGCAAAAAAGCCAGCGGTATCATTAGATTAAGCGCCATTCGAGACATAATGGATCGCGGAAAACACGCATTACTCGATATCACACCCAACGCCGTTGATAGACTAAACTACGCTCAATTCTATCCAATTGTTATTCTCCTAAGAGCCGAATCGAAACAAGTTATTAAAGATCTTCGAGCTGGAATAACAAAGTAAGGCGTAACTTCCGCAAATTATCGAATAATTCTCTCACGAGCTCGTATGCGATTGCGAAACGATATCAACACGTGTAACTCTTCGTGTACAGATCAGCGCACAAAAGCAGTAGGAAGTTATTCGAGCAGAGTCAAAAATTGGAAAAAGTCTGGTCGCATGTGTTCTGCGGCTCAATCACGCTTTCCGGACCGGATGCCTGGTATCGTAAATTACGCGAGTTGATAGAGAAATACCAAAGCTCCCCGGTGTGGATAAGCGAAGCCAAGGTAATTGGGTGCAACATCTGTGATTTTATATCAATACAATCATTTTATTTATCGGTTGCAGAATTGCAATGAAATCTTAACCGATTATTATTTTCCTCCGTGTGTTTCTAATTGCATGCAATTTGTAAGTTATCAGTATCCGACTTGTGAATATTATCCTGTAATTGAGAAGTATTTCCTCGGTCATGTTTGATCCTTTGTTTCCTTTGTGTATCGTTTCGTCGTAGTCAGATTATATGTATTTATGTTAGAATGTGTTTGTGTTTGATGGATTGCGCAGCGTTGAATTTTTTGGATTTTTCTAGCTTTTTTCCTGAAGTATTTTTTATGTTTTTTTTTAAATGTAGATTTCTCATATGCATGATTTAATTTAATATTTAAATTTGCAAAATGAGTGAAATTTTGAAATTCGGCGTGAATCTAAAACTCAATATTTCACTTTGCTACTATTTTTTTTTGTGAATCTGAATCCCCAAAAATCAGTCTTTCACTTGTATCTTTGCGATAACCGATTAAATCAAAAAAATAGTCTCTACAAAATGCGTAAAAAAAGAATTGATGTCATTGACCTAGATCTCCAGTTGTACGTGATTGAAAAAAGAGTTTTTTATACAGAATTTTATGTGCTTCAATTTTGGTTCTGACAAATTTTAACAAAACAACATTTTTTTGCTAGTTAAACGAGTAAAATTAAATTCATGTAAATTTTGACAAAATACGCCAGAAAAGCTGGCTTTTTGATAACACGTAGCTCGCCATCTAGGTCAATGACCTCGATTCTGTTTTACGCATTTTATAGAGAATTGTGAGATTTTTAATTTTGAATTTGTGTTATTTTTCAAAAAGAAACAATTTTTGCAAAGATAAAAGCGAAAAACTGTATTTTGTTGGCTGAGATGCTCAAAAAAAGGACCTCCGAGTGTAGCATTTGTCCTCGAGTGAAATATGTTTTAAAATTTATCGAATATTTTGCAAGCTCAATGTCTATTTCGGGGTGAATGAACTATTAAATTGATAATTTTATTCGTTTCGAATTATTTTTTGTTGGAAAATTGGAATAACGATTGATTTAATTGTTCATTTTTTCCTTCGTAATCTCATCAATGGTAATTTTTTGATAATGTTGAAATTAGTTATTGATTTTTTTTTTCATAAAAATCATTAACGTAATTATCATCTTTACCCAAGTGTGTGGGCGTATGTTTGATAACACGTTTCTAACAAATATCAACGCTGCCTGCCACGTCCTCGAACCACGTGTATGTAAAAATATTCGTTTCGTGACCACGTGTATTTGTGTATTTGTACAGCCGGACGAAGCCCTTTCGGACGACTTTCTATTTCCTATGACCTCTCTTCGTTTGTCATACGCTTCTTCACCGGAAAGCGACTTAGAACAAAGTAGCGGCTTGTTGAACATGTCCAGCACATCCTTACCGCCTAGATTAGTTAAATGCTCGAGTGACCCGAGTATCGCTACTCAAGACGATACCGCCGTGCCTACTTATAATCCGCCTCCTCCTTATACTCCCGCGTTGTTTAAACAAGTACGTATTAAAGTGGACTGGAAATAGTAGCTGTAAATCTAACCCAGAGCATGTTTCAGACTGCTTACGAACTCAATCAAAATTTACGTTTACAAAATGATAAATTCACGTATTTACCGTCGGTTATGGCGTCATCGAATGATGAGGTAAACGGTGTAAATGGCACGCCGCCGGATTTACCGCCGCGGATAGATCGAACGAGTAAACCGGCACGGACGGTTAATGGTAGATCAGCTCATGAGAGGTTGTTCGGTAACGGTAATGCTAAAGAGCATACAGAACCTCCGAATTATATCAACGCTACGACTCATAGATTACCTAATGTTACATCTTTGGGTAGACATAACAGTAATGCTAATTCATCGACGAATATGAATAATAAAACGGTACGTGATAAGAAGACACGTGAGTTATGAAGAGATTAATGTACATTTTCGTAATTACAGAATAGTTACGATAGCGTGTCATCTTATGATAGCTACAATCAACGTTCATTATCAAATGTTCACGAAGATCTCAAAACATACGGTGACCGGGAACCGTACAGATACACGAGATCTACCCAACAAACCATCAAACATAGTAATTCCGATGCCCATAGACCTTCGAAACCACCAGATTATCCGCATTACAGGTTAGTGAAGAGTATCATCTCACGAACATCTCACGTACTCGAAGAAAGCGCGATTTAACAAAACGTTTTATATTACAGGATGATATACGTACCTAAAAAAACGTATTCTACATCCTTACCTAATCTTTTACCTAATACTAGATTTAAATGTATGTTTAGTATGCTAGTTTAACCTCACGTTTGTTCATACAGACCTCCCGGTTTGGTAGAATATGCTACAAATAAACCTTTACCACCACCTAAAGTTCCGCAATCGTATAAACCCGTACCACCACCTAAACCTAAAAATTACAGACCACCTAATCAGCACGCTCAGCAAGCATCTCAGCCGTACTTTCAGCACAACACCATCAAAGAAATGAATGGATATCAGCACGCTAAATCGTACAGCATGGCGGATGCTACTAATAATTACAGTACTCATATACCAAACGGGGTAAGTTCACGGAGTTTTCGATCGTCTCATAGGTACTGATGACTTTTCGTTTGCTTTAGATCACATCGTCGCCATCTAGCAAATACTCGATAGATAACTCCGATTCGAATGGTTTCGACTCCGGTCACGGTAGCAGTCTGGATCGTAGCACGTACGACAGAAGGACAGGAATGAGTAGTAACTCGTCGCAGTATTATTATAACGTCGCGCCGGCAAACAAACACCAACGTGAACTCAGTGGCCTAGATCTGACTCACAGAGAACAAAGAGGCAGTGCTTTTGAATTATATAAGAAACCGAGCGAACAAAGGAATATGCATTACCATATCGATCATAGTATTAGATAAGTTTCCCAAAATTATTATTAGTGTATAACGTGCCAATATAAATTTTTTACTATATCTTTCATTAGCGTAAATGTTCATATGTATTAAATCGCAGGATACCTTCGTATTGTTATTCATTGGGGTTTGATGTATATCGAATGAACTTAAAAATATTCTTATATTTTTTCATATGTTTCTCATTTATTTATTAATATAATAATCTAATTTTTTAAATTGTGTTCTACATATTACCTGTTAACGATTAAAACGTGAATTTGTTTTGTATTTTTAACGAATTGCGAATACATTTGTAAATTTTTTGTATTTTATGAATTATAAATTTATGTTATTTTTAGGTCGAATTTTTTTTTACGTGGTGAATTACTGAAATCGAAAATTCGAAAAAATATTATAAGCTTTTTTCTTCTAGAAGTCATAGAAAGTCCATAAATCCTTTTTAAACTGGTTTAAGCGTATCGCTGCGTGTGAATTCCGTATGAATAAAAACCAAGAACGAATTTTCAACAAAGTGTTACGACATTTTATACGTTCTTTTTTAGAAATATTCACGAAAAAAGCACCTAATCTTTTCTACGAACCTACGAAACCATCACATTTTCGAAACCGAAATACCAAACATGTACAGGGGTTCCTAATATAAGCATGAATTCGATGGTATTCCGCTTCGTACTTTTTGGAAATTCGAAATAAATAGGGCAAATTAAAGGCGAATTTGCATCTCGGTTAATTCATGAATTGAAAAATACTTCAATTGAAAAAGATGCCAATTTTCAAGCTGATTTCAAATATATGAAAACTTTTGATTTTCCATAGAAATTGTGCACTGGATACAAAAACCATGTCCGAAGAAGCAGTTTTCAAGGTAATGACATGCTTGAAAGCACTTCCGGAAAGATCACCAATTCACAGACTCAATATGAGTTCAGGAAGGAAAAAGCTTATAACATTTTTTATCGGAAATTTCATCGGGAATAATTTCAGTTTCTGTAAATTTTTCAAAATAGCGATTATTTCGCGAGATATATCCAAAAAACGTCGAATAGGAAATCTTTCACGATGTAACACGCGAACCCTTAGCTTCAGGAATGGCGATTTTTAATGATTTTAGAAACCTCTTCCTCTAAATTTGTGCAGATAAAATAAGTAAAGATAGTTAGTCGAGATAAATTGCATTTTTTGGTGTAAAAATGGGTACTTAATTTGAAATTAATTTTTCGCCATTTTGTGTAAAAATCAGAAATAAATACGATTTTGGTAAATTCTAGGTGCATTAATTTTTATTGCAATCGGATAAATTTAATCGCGAAATTCATAAATCGTGGTGAACTTGCGCAATTGCAGGGGTTGTTCATCATTAACTCCGCCTTTTCGCGAATAAGGGGATAATGTAAATCTCATTCATTGATAGTTATGTATCAACTGCTCATCTTCGGATCAAGTAAAGCATTTTGGAGTTTGTGATATCTCGTCAGCGAATTAATTTTAAATCGTTGAAAAATCAACAAGTTATTATGAATGCAGATATCGAAGTGACAGAGGTATGTTTTTTTTCCGAAAAATTTCACCTTGCATGAAAATTTTGAAGAAAATTCATTTTAATTAGAAATTATATTACTGTAGATTTCGTCTATTTTTTAATGTAGGTAATTTTATAATATCAGCTTTTTAATGATTCGTATTAATTTACCTAATTGAAGAAAAAATCACTAAATTTTGTGATAAGAATGCGGATATTTTAATTTTTTTAAATTGATGTCTCGAATTTTCCTTCGCATTTTTGAATAAGTTTTTCATCAATTTGAAAATACTTCTTTCGATTTTGTGATTACCGCTGGTGGCATCTTACGATCATCTAACAACTTTGGAAAATCACTTCGTCAATTCGAAAATTTCGCTATTTCTTGAATTAAAATAAACAATATTTGTCAATTTTTATTGAAATGCTAACAGCATTTTTCTAACAACGAAAAATGATTCATTCGAGGGCGATTTCAATGGAAAATATCATGAAGTACAGATTAATCACATTTTAAAATATCTTAATACGAAGATGATTACGAAGCAAAACGTAAGAACTTTTTGCAGTAAGCAATATGTCACCCTATACATCGAACTTCGAACCCGCAACAATTTTCATTTCATCGGTTTCCAATGTAATATTCGCACGTTAATTATTTCCGCAATCGTGGTAGAATTGTCGGTGCCTTAGAAAGGTAAGAAAACGATAAGTGATTTAGATAAAACCACCCCAAGTTGAAAAACAATTTAGGGAAATTTTTACATGTCATAAAGAACCCCATCCAGTAACGGAAATAAAGTAATCTCGCGCCGGATGCGTTAACAAAAATAGAGGAAAATTTGTGAATTAATTGCGGTTCATAGTTGCATGATTTTTCACGCTGATGTTAATTTTTTGTGTTCTTATCAATACGTTATGTTTATGAAATAAAACCTAGTCGGAGAAAAGTAGACATCTATGGTGAAGCGAGACGTTGATTTATTACACAATTCCATTTCTTTGAATTTTTCATAAATGGAATTAACACCAAAATATATTTTAAGTTTAGTACTTCGATACAGGTGGAGTTCAACTACGACATCTCTGTCGCACCGGATAAATGCCAATTTTATCAAGAAAATTCTCTAATGCAACCACAAGTGGATTTCACCTTCGAAAAGACAACCCACCAGGTTAAAAATGATTGTAAGTTTGTACCGAGCTCGTTCTAGTACTGGTATTGATTCCGAAAATTTAATTTATTAATGTATCAATTCGTCAAAAATCGAATTTTTCACCCTTTATTTAATGAACGTAAGGAGTCCGTTATCACCAGCCGAAACGAGTCAGCGCCTAAGATTAATACTTTGTTTTTTTTTTTTTATTAAAAACGATACAAAGTAGATATGAATTTACAGATAAAGTACATAGCCCGGAGTTGTTGAATCGTTTACGTATATATTCTCTTGTATACTGTGGTATTGTTTGTTTTAAAACGAGCCTATGAAATTTTGCTATGTAGTTTTATAAAATTTCACCTGTTCTGGCGTTACAGGATCGTTTCATTTTTTTTATCTTTATAAATAAACAAACAGCATTGAGTAAACAGATTATAAAAGTTTACTTTTAAATTATTTCAAAATGAATATCTTCAAGAATTTCATTGATGAAAAATCAAAAACGTAACGAAACTTCGTAGTTTTTCATCTTGATTCAAAGAGTTCGGAAGACGAATATTTAGCAATTAGCTAACAAATGCTGATCTTTGGTTTGATTACGATG
Source organism: Maconellicoccus hirsutus (assembly GCA_003261595.1). Classification (NCBI taxonomy): domain Eukaryota; kingdom Metazoa; phylum Arthropoda; class Insecta; order Hemiptera; family Pseudococcidae; genus Maconellicoccus; species Maconellicoccus hirsutus. The sequence goes on from QBDW01002169.1 coordinate 11,559, forward strand.
CATCAATTTTCAATTAACGCAGTTCATTTGTTTTTTAACATGAGTTGGAGAATTGATTTACTTCATGATCTAGAGTTTAGTTACTGTAGCAACCAGTTTCTATCAATTGCTCTTGAGATTTTTGTTTTTGATTGCAATTTGGTAACATTGTTTATGCATTTGTTAATGTGTATTTTTCATGTTATCATTTATCAGTGTTGCCAAAAATGTCAACCAAAAATATATCTCGGAGAATAAAAATTTTTTGAAAATTGGGCTAAGATTAATTGGACAGTCAATACTCACAATTAAAAATCTTATAATTTTGACTTGCAATTTGCTGAAATTTTTTACATTTTTCATGTTATCATTAATCAGTGTTGCCAAAAACGTTAACCAAAAATATAACTCTGAGAATAAAAATCTTTTGAAAATTGGGCTAAGATTAGTTAGACGGTCAATGCTCACAAATCTTGATAGTCTTATAATTTTGAATTGCGATTTGCTGAAATTTGTTACATTATTTTTTCATGTTATCATTAATCAGTGTTGCCAAAAACGTCAACCAAAAATATTACTCAGACTTGAAGAATGGGAATCTTTTAAAAGTTGGGCTAAGACTAATTAGACACTCGTTGCTCACAAATCTTGTAAAAATACTTAAGTTATCAATGCAATTCAATTCCGATATCTACAAACATTTTCAGCACCTTTCAACGCATCCATTAAAACCGAGAGATTATCGCCGATAAATTATTGTTCATTTTATTCGACGAATCAAAGCAACGAACAAAACTTCAGGTAACTAAACATACTGCGGATTTTGATCGTACGACAAATCAACTGAATCATTTTATAGAACGATCTCACCAATTTCACCATCTCTATCAAATACCACCTACCAACAAAACTCATCGTACTTCGTTCAAGAGCGTATTTTTTCCAACAGCAAACGAAAAGAGCATAAAATCAAAGAAAACATCTACGGTAAGTAAAATCTGATAGTTAATTAAGACGCTCAATTGATATCTATTGAAATTTCAATTCTCAGTTTTAAAATTCCGACCTTGTATCAACGTAATCTAAAAAGTAATCTTTTCTTTTCAATTTTTGAATATCGTTAATGCAGGGTTTGGGTGTGACGATGTAGGAAAATATTCTTGTCCTGTCATCCTAGCTTTAGGCATTTATTAAGTCGAGGTTTTCTATCATACCAAATTTTCTTTTCGTTTAATTCAATTTCGTATCGAAATCCTGACTAGAAATATAACGAACGGTTTATAATCCGAAGATGTAAATAAAGTTTACGAAAAAATAATAACAAAAAAAACTTCCATCACGCGGACAGAAAAATATCATGAAACGAATCAATTCGTGAAAGTGAAATATTTTAAACATTGGTATTATTTAGAGATTAAAGGGGAGATGTTTATTGTCTTCTAAAGATCACCGTGTTTACGCACTCTTCACCCTATTTCGCTGTATAAATCTTGTGTACAACGTAAGAGGGTCAAATCTCTAACGAGGAAGAACAAATTCGTCCTATTTGGAGTTGATAACCCTTGTCTAATAAATTAACAATGGAAATCATTATTGTAAACGAATTTTCGAGTATTGTAATTTCGCGCTTTTCGTTCTTCGCTGTTGCAGTTTGTGTGGTTTTTTCAATAGCATCGGATCAGCTTTTATTATCATTTTTGCGATAAATGCGCGAGACTATTTAATATCTTGCACGTAAATTATGTCATTTTATTGAACTGTATGTGTAAGTCAGAATAAAAAACAATTGTTTTATTTCTTCAGCGTACGTACGAACTTTCACTTTAAATATCAGAAATATTGATTGAAAAAAAAAAACAATTTATTATCAACTGAAACCAGTCTCAAAACGATATCCTTTGATAACAATCGAACTTCCAATAAAATAAATTTTTTTCGTTATTGTGTTTTGATGGGTAAAAAATTCACGATATTCAGTATTTTTTAAGGTAGTAAAACGTTAAGAATTTCAAATGTAATAAATCCGCAACGGGAGATCACGTCCCACTGCGTTTTCTTTAAATATTCTACTAAAACATAATAGGTATCTTATTTTGGACGTTGACTTTAAAGTTAAAGAACAAGACGAAGAAGGCTACTTAAAAGCTTTCATTGCATTATTTACTCACATCAAAGATAGTTATTTCAGGGTTTCGTAAAATAATAAAACACGTTATTTTTTTACAACTAATAAACGAACTCGGTTGAATATGAGGTTAAATTTACCAATATAAATGAAACGTTATCAATTATAAATATTTTATATATTTTCGGAGATATTTTGAAATAATGAAATACAATGTCACGCGAAATATGAAAATATTTGGAATCATTGATAGTGCACTTGTTTAACAAGGGGGATTATATTATCCACCCTTTTATACAACGATGTTGAGCTAAATTAACGAAAATGATTAATTAAAAATAAAATAGCCTAAACTACCGAAGAATAAGTTAAATTTTGTAACCTACGCTAATAGAATATTCCACCTTTCTGCGAAAGATTATTAATATTAATTATGCATTAGACTGTCTGCCATTTAGTCCATTGTCTTAAGTTGATCTTTTCTTCATTGCCATTATTTCTCATTACATCATATTTTTGTTCAGATTGTAAGGAAAAATCGCACTACGAAACATGGTCGGTTATTGATAATCAGTACGTGGTTAATCAAAAAACAAATCAAAATCGAAGAGGTTCATTGCAACTATGGCAATTCCTGGTATCACTGTTGGACGACCCAAATAACGCTTCTTGTATCGTTTGGACAGGCAGAGGCACTGAATTCAAATTGGTTGAACCTGAGGAAGTAAGATATCAAAATGAATATGTTTATTCGTATTTAAAGATCTAAATTTTAGGTAGCCAGACGATGGGGAGCGCAAAAAAACAGGCCTGCCATGAACTACGACAAGCTCAGTCGATCATTGCGGTATTACTACGAGAAAGGAATCATGCAAAAAGTGGCAGGTTATAATTACGATCATTCATGGTCGCGAATTTCGAATAATTAAAAATATGTTAATTTGAATACTAAATGTTTCTTGTTACTAGGTGAACGTTATGTATACAAATTCATGTGCGAACCAGATGTATTATTTAGCATGGCCGCTCATCAATCTGGCGATATTTTCAATTCCGAGTATATTCATAAAATAAGGGAAGACTCTTATGATTACGGACATCACTATGGTCCAGAAGTTATGACCTTTCCAAATGGCATGCAATTTTATAAATATTTGGGGCATAAAAATCAATCGCAGGAAATTTCCAAACATGGTTCAAATTTTTTTCCTTGTAACGATAGATACTTCGAGAAAAATCTCAACAACGAAGCGGTTAATCACTTAAAATGCGCTGGATATAACTGCATGAATTGTAATTCATTTCTGAAATCAAATATAAGTGATGCGAATTACACGCAGGGAATGTATTCTGAAGAATATGAATCTAAGAGAGATTATTATAAATTTTTTTCAAAAGAAAAATGCATCATTCGTGGTAATACGTAGCTTCATAAACACTGTATAATTTTATGTAAAATACACATTTACCTAAATTCATCATATATTCATTTTTATATTAATTCGTATCACATGAAGTGTTTCTTTATTAAATAAAACAACGTAGTTGTTCCTTGTGGCAAGTATACAGATGTATTGCCAAAAAAAAAGCAAAAAAAAATCAGATCTAGGACAACTGAGACTTCATTCATATTTAACCCGGTAAATTAATAAAAATTTCGTTTATTTTAATTACATGGTTTTGCGGTCGGAAATTAGCTCATTTCAAATCTACATCCCCACTCACATGTTAATGAAAGAGTTGCTGTTGTACGTTGTAGACATTGAAGGTAAAAGTTTGAATGAGACGATGTAATATCGCAGAATCGTGGTTGTTGTCGTTTTCATTCTTATTCAAGAGAACTTCTGGAGAACTTACGATTTTATCGTAATATTTCGTTGGTTAGAAAAGTGTTTCGTTATTTTTTTTTTTGAAATTTGTGGTGTTTGTGCTTTTTGTGTTTCGTAATCAGAAATTGCCGGCTCTGAGGTAATATTTTTATTTCGTCTATTTTATGACTTGACGTAAACATTACAAATTTATGTTTTCGTGGAAGTAGATCCTCAAAAGCGTGAATTTTATTTTAAAATGTTTATATTTAACTAAATTTTCAATATAACTAAATTTTTCAAAACGACAAAAACAAAAAAAAAGTTCTATTAAAAAAAATTATCAGAAGTTAAAACTATTTTTTGTAAGTATCATTCTGTATTACAATAAATCTTACTTCTTGACGTGCAGCAATAGTCCATTGCTTAAATTTATCTTCAAACTTACAACAAAGCAACATAAATATTTTAACAAGGTGACTTGTCGTAGGCCGCATACCGGTGAATACAAGTCTAGCATTGAAAATTCAATGCCGAAATTATTCCAATAAGTTGAATAACGTTTAACGATGATATCATACTTTTTAATAATCTCTAACAGGTTCGAGTTGAATGTATATTACATTCACTAAATCTTACTATTTGGTTGTTTTTTCAGATAAAATGCCGAAAATTAAATCAGACTTGAGTAAAACTTTATCCGAACCTCGTAAAGAAAGCGCTTGGAATAATGGACAACTTTTTGGAGCAGAATCAAACGAAGATTCTTTTACTGGCGGAGGATTCAAAAATAAAGACAAAGCCATTGAGACTTTGAAGTTACTCGAGGATAAAGATATTACGTATCAATATCATGTTATTAATACGATGTATAACAGAGCGAAAGTGATTCTTAAACGGACAAAAGATCCAGAAAAAGTTAAAAATTTAACAGAAGCTATCGAAGTTTTTGAAAAATGGATTGAAGATTATAAAGGACACAGTCGTCATAAGGAAAATTTTGGATATTTATCATACGATGTTGTCGAGGCATATCAAAAATTGGCAGAACATCATAAACTTGAAGATAACGATTTTCTGCAGTGTTACAAGGAGGTGAACGGCGACTATAAAAAATTACGGAATAAAGTCGTCAAAAATTTAGAAATTACGTGGGATGTGCATCGAAACAGATCATTGAAACCTCTTGTTGAGAAAATCAAGGATAAAAATGAATGTATGTATGAAACAAAAGAACCGTTGAATGGTTTACCCACGAAAGCTCATGTAGAAATAATTATGTGGGGATATTCTCCGGATGCCAGTAAAGTGAAAAAAAATATTAATTTAATAAGTGAAAAAATTTCAAATTAAATTTGCGAATTGTAATTTGTATTTTTTTATAAATTAATTTATCGTGTTTGTATTTTTTATTTTTTTCTTACATTTTATATCCGATATTTATTATTTTTTAAATAAATTTATATAAAAATACCATAACAATATAATAAATACTACCCAAAAATATTTTTATTTCGTATTCATCATGGGTCGCAGTATTGTTTTGTTTTTTATAATTACATAAATGATTGAAAAGTACTTCAACAGGTATAAAATTGAAAACTTGAGCAATATTTTTTCATTTTTTCTGTAGAATCATGAATTTATCATCTCTACTATTTTAATTTAAAATATTCCATTCAAGGATTCAATCACGTTTTAACCGGATTCAACAATGTTCCTCCTTACGTAACGGATAGAAGCCACGAAAATTATTCGCAATCGTAATTACCTGGTAATTACAAATTAGTTTCATTTTAGTTCTAAAATTATCCATTGGAAGCGCTTTAGTACTGCATAAAAAACAAAATAATTTTTCAAGTCAAAAAAAAGTTTATAAACAAAATTTTTTGATTATGTTTCAATTTGTGATTAACAATTTTCGTATTTTCTCGTGTACTTTAGTTGAAGGATTTTAAATTGATATTGAGAAAAAGAAGTAGAAATTGTCGGATGACGGTGTAAGTTGATACAGCATTGTTCAACGTAATCGAGAAATTTTATTAGCGTTTGTGTTTTAAGTTAACTCATGTCTCGCGCGAATTACCCCGAATCTACCGAGGATGGTAAGATAATTTTTATTGAGTACTAATTTTTGAATTACTGAGCTAATTGGATGACTATGGATTGTAATAACGCTGGTACAAACGTATTATTGTAATAATCCAAGTCAAGCCGAAGCTACTTTGATGAAAGTGTTTGCCGGTGTTTTACGTTTTGATAATGATTTTCACGCTATTTCCATGCGTTTTCAGACACAGGTTCAGAATCAGATAGCAATGCTAGCTCATCTAGCAAAAGCTCGTATCAATCTCCGAAAGCGCGCAAAAGTACAGCTTCGGATTCAGAGAATGAAAATTCAGTAAAACAAAAAGGCCGTGTTCGTAAATCAACCGAACGCTCGGAGGCCACTTCTCAATCACCTAGCTCAGCTAGATCGGCGAGTCCGGCTTCGGGTTCTGCATCACCTGCATCGGCTCGTTCACGGGCATCTTCCGTTTCCGAACATTCTCCCAAACGTTCACCTAGTCCAGCGGGTTCCGAAACGTCTCATAAATCGGCGACTTCTCGTAGCCGTTCTAGCTCTCCTTCGCAGAAATCCATTTCTCAAGAAAGAGCCAGAAGCGAGAGCGTCGCTGCGTCTCAACACAGTCATTCTAGTCGTTCCCCCAGCCCATCTGGTTCCGATACCTCGCCAACCAGACGGCGCAGATCGTCTAAATCAGAAACACCTCGAAGAGCTCGTTCCGGAAGTGCAGCGTCTGCCCATTCAGCTCGATCTGGTAGCGCGGAAACAACTCATTCGCGCGTATCACACGTTTCTCGACGATCTGGTAGCGCGCGATCGGTTCGTTCGCCTAGTTTCGCTGCATCTGGTCGATCGAGAAGTCCGTCGGTTGGGTCTGCGAAATCTGCTGCTTCTGGGAGTGCTCGCTCTGATCGGTCTGGTAGCGGAGGAAGGTCAAGAACGCCGTCGCCATCGTCGCCGAAATCACGAGGTTCCGAAAGTCCGTCCGTTCACTCCGGTAGTCCGAAATCACCGCGTTCTGATCGTTCTGTAACACCGCCTCGTTCCGGGTCTGCTTCTCCAGCTGGATCAGCCAAGTCCGGTAGTCCAGCGTCTCGTCGGTCTGCAACTCCAGCTTCAAGGCGGTCCGCTAGTCCTGCAAGTAGTGATTCAGGTTCACCCGATGTTAGAAAAAATAAATCTAAATCCGAGAGCGGTGGTTCAGATAGTGATTCTTCTATCAAAAAGAAGAAACGTGAGTAATATTTTATTTTTTCATTTGAAATAATGAAATTAATCAAAGTAAACCGTTGCTTTTTTATAGCGAAAAAAATAGTCGACAGTGATGAAAGTGGTATTGATAATAAAAGCGATTCTGATGGAAGTGTGAAAATCAAGAAAAAGTAAGTTCCCGGTGTATTCGCGTTCATCCTTTTGGTATTTTTTTCAATATCAATATTGTTTTTTACTAGATCTAAACATAAAAGAATTGTACGAGGTTCCGATAGCGAAGAAGAAGCTAAGAAGAAATCTGGGTCCGATGATAGCGCCGATGAAAATGCCTCTGGAGGTAATTCTTGTCTATTAAAAAAAACGATAAAATGATACTAATCGGTTGTCATTGCAGCAAAAGCTGATGACTTATTCGGAGACGCTGATGACATCAGTTCCGACGATGATGGCGAAAAAGCTGCTCGATTCCGTAAGAAAAGTTTAGATGACGATGATGAAGGTGAAGGTGATCTTGTGATAGCAGATAAAGTATGAATTGTTATTCAGTTCACCGTATAAAGAAGGACTTTGGATTACATAACTTCTTTTTTAAAGGATGAAAACGAGAAACAACCTGGTGAAGAAGAGGAAGAAGAACCACCACCTGAACGTAGAATTGACGTAGAAATTCCAAAAATTAGTTTCGATACCGGTAGAGATATTCATTTTATGAAAATGCCCAATTTCTTATCTGTGGAAACGAGACCTTTTGAGCCAGATACTTACGAAGACGAAATCGACGACGAAGAAACCTTGGACGAAGAAGGTCGAGCTAGGTAAAAAAATTTATATTTTTTGGAAAATTTTCGTTGACATTTATTCTTCCAATTTTAGTGAAATCAATTATTTATTATTTTTGTATTTTCAGATTAAAATTAAAAGTAGAAAATACAATTCGATGGCGTTACGGTTACGCCAAAGACAGCACCGTGATTAAAGAAAGTAACGCTAGATTCGTTCGATGGTCCGATGGAAGTATGACTTTGCACGTCGGATCTGAAATATTCGACGTTTATAAACAACCTTTTGTGGTAAGTGACGCATATTTATTCGATATTCATAGAAAAGGTTATTTCATTTGAGCATTTTGCAGGGCGATCACAACCACATGTTTGTTCGTCAAGGTACCGGTCTCCAAGGACAGGCTGTGTTTCGAACTAAACTCTCCTTCAGGCCACATTCTACCGAATCATTTACGCACAAGAAGATGACGCTTTCGTTGGCGGACCGATCGCAAAAAACAAGCGGCATTAAAGTACTCAGTCAAGTTGGTGCTGATCCTGAACACAACCGCGAAGAGAAGATTAAAGTAAGCTATATTAAAAATCAATGTGATACCACATCTAATATATTTTTATTTCATCGATGTTCAGCGAGAAGAAGAAAAATTACGAGCTTCGATGCGACGAGAAAGCAAACAGAAAAGGCTCAAAGAAAAAGGATCCAGTCGAAGTATTTCATCTAATTACTTGGAACCTGATCGAGAAGACGCATCTGATGATGAAAACGCTATCTCGTTATCGGCCATTAAAAATAGATATAAGAAGAATCAAGGTACTTTTTATCCTTCGATATTGAAATTTCGTTTTTTAAAATAATGCTAATTGAAATATCTACTTTAGGTGCGGAAACAAGACGCAATATTTATTCCTCCGACGACGACGATTCTGATTTCGAAACAAAACGTAAAAAATCCGATAAACTTAAAGCTATATCGGAATCAGATGAAGGTTCAGCTTCGGAAGCAGAAAAAAGTAAAAAATCTTCTGATTCAGAGAGCGAACAAAGTAAAGCAGCTAGTGGTAGTGAATCTGAGGATGATTAATGAAATATCCGCGTAAAGTGACTGAGTTCATTCAAGCAGTAACGGAATTCCAGTTTGCTGATTGTGATATTGAAATGTTTTAGATGGAGGTATTTTGTTTGACATTAAATTGTAATTTTTCGATGTACATATTGTAAAATAGTTTGATTTTTATTTCCTCATCTCGCGTGTAATATATTTTAACGAATGTAATGAATATTTTTTCTCGAAATAATTGTGTATTGCTATACATTGTTATAAATATTGAACTCATGAAGAAGTGATTTTCGTATTCGGCTATTTCCATCGATTATTCTTTGATTTCCGATGTAACGAACTGATGTATATTTCTACGTTTACATATCAACGTTGAAATCTAAAATGCAGTCTCTATAATCGCTTCTAATTATTGACACTGAATGGTGATTAAACACAATAACAACATCCGTTCAACGTGAAAATATGAAATGAAATTTAAGCGTGGAATTTCACAAAACAGGAGTAACAAGACAAATTCATGAGACAATACCTATCTTAATTACCTACCTTTTATATATCACTTTCCAAGTTCAGTGACTTTCCATTTTTTCATGTATTTGGAGGAAATTTTCACAAAATAGTACATAAAATATGTGTGATTACGTTTAAACATCATATCGAACAAGCAAATTTATTGAAAAGAGGTTATTCTGTGCAAATAGAACGAATTACCTGATGACTTTCATGCTTGTACTTCACTTGATTGTTGGCTTTAGTGAATAATTCATGTTGCATGTTGTATCCATAACTAACTATGCGTTTTCTATAATTTTATCTCAAATAAACAATGAAACAATGATTTAAAAAAATAGAAATATTCTGCACAATGAAATCATAAAGCGCATAGATAATTAGTTACAAAATATGTATTATTTAACGCCGAATTACTGACACACATACGAACAGAATATTATTATCGATGATGATTAATCAAGTTGAAGAGATTTCAGATGGCAAAGGTATTTTGGAGTTATAAGAAGTAATGTAAAATGTGAGATATAAACAGTTTTGCTGGACACTGTGTTTATCATACGTTCGAGCTCGTATTTGCCAATGATAATTTGAAGCTTCAGAATAGAATTTCATTATTTCATTCACGCTGATTGAAGCGTTATTCAAAGTGATTATGGACTGTTGTAAAAATCATTCGATTAAATTTTACTTATTCACATATGTTTGAGTATTAGGTATTAATATCATCAGAGTAAATCTTAGCAAACTTACTTTTTTGAAACAGGGACAATGCTTCAGCCAATCAGAAGGAGTCATCGAATCAAAAAAAGGACGCCAAATAGCATTTGGCATTTTAGTAAATATACACGCATCCGATATATTCCAATGTTGAAAGTATTCGCAGGCGTAATTATTATTCAGGCAGCGATATAGATTTATACTAATCTGGCAATGGAAGTTGAACTATTTTAATTTTATTTCTTCGATGAAGTGAACAAAATCTGTACTTGGTCACTTACCAATTTTATGCAGAAGTCGTTTTCAATTGCAAATTGTCCATTGATCAATTGCGTGTATCCGATACGCGAAAATTTAATATTTCTTAGTTGAGGATTTTCAGCGAATTTATCGCAATCCGTTAAATTGGTGATTCTTAAAGAATACTCTGTGTTCTAGAATATTCAACTATTTAATCAATTATTTTTCCAAAAAAGAAGAGAAATCGAATATTATAATGACATAGAACATTGTACTTACTCCGATTTGAAATTGTCTTCTATTATTTACTCGAATGATCAGCAACGAAAGTATTGTCAAGAAAATATACTTTTTCATGATTCGATTCGTGGTATTTTTTTTATTACTGAAAATCTGTGTGAATTTGTACGTAATGTACTTAGCGTTTTGCACAGGTGTGAATTTCAGCGTTGAAAATTAAATGAAAATTTGTTATTGTGATTTTAGATATGAGAACAGAAGCGATTGATGAGTTTATAATGATAGTTTCAAAATATTATTATGTAAAATACAAATCAGATAATCATGTTGTTTAGATTAGTATTCTTGAATCATTGAGCTGCATTTTTAATTGGGAAAAATATCTCATAGTTGGTAGATGCTAAATTATTGATTGAGTATCGATGAAGTAAGTAGTTCAATCAGTTGAAACTTGAAACACGGTTTTTGTTACTTTTCGATTTATTTAAAGTGATAAATATTCTGTTATAATGACAGACAGATAACGCTTGTCACTCATTAATTGAACAACTGACCCTGCGATCGTATAATTTAAGAATCGATTATAAATTGCATTTTTATCGCTCTATCTCAATTGAATTTCCATTTTATATTATTAATGCGAATTTTCACGACTTACAGTAAACCGACATTTTAAGTAGTTCATTGCCTCACCACAACTTCATGAAAATTAGATAACATGTTGGTAAACTGGCGTATCTGCTTGTTCCTTTGGAATAACGAATAGACTACCTCTTTAACAAAATCTATTTATTGAAAGGATTACCTACTCCGTCGTACATCGAAATCGTACAAAGGTTCATGCTTTGGTTCGTTTAGTAAATGGAAGAAGATAACCTTCAACGTGGGTACAGTGAATGGTGTTACCTTTATTGTCATAAGTTAACGCATCACCCTTCCAATGATACTTCGTTACATCTGGGTAAAACTGTACTACCTTGTTGAGATCAATTGTTGTATTTACCATTTTGTAAAGATGCTGTAAAATGATATAGATTATTTTCTCATTTTATATTTACCTAGATTAAAAACGTAGGCACGAAAATTTAATTCAGTTGTACTTTTTTCACACGAGGACAACTAAACTTTGGTACTGTTGTTTCCACTACCGGTGACCAAATTTGATTTTTCATAAAAGCGAACGTACATATTTCACTGAAATTCCATGTTTGGAAATTTTCGCACGTGAAACCATCGTTTATACATCGATATATATGAACTTGCATCTATTATTAAATGATAAGTATATTATTTATAGTGCTTTAGAGTGTGTATATAAAAGGGATATAAGTGCCCACTTGTTTTATGTATATGTCTTCGGGAACATCAACATCGCAAAAAAGGTATTGCTGAAGATTATACGTTTGAATGGAAATGTTGCTAAGGAAAACCTTTCGTTGCGGAGCATTGCACATGGAGACGTTGTAGATCCTCAATGCATACCGAACACCCTGTAAATGTTTTAATTTTAATCAAGTGATTGATTATGCATAATGAAGTCGATTTTTACCTCCATTAGATATTGCCTTTTTCCATAAACCAGCAAGAAACATGTCATCGAAAATAACACGATATTTATTTTGAATTTTTTCAACATAATTTATCAAGTAAACAATTACTATCGCCACCAATGTCGGTGAAAAATATCCGCGTTAAATAGAAACAACGGTGTATGATTATCATCCGTGTGCACGATCGTTTTACTATAACTTCCGATTACCTCAAACGAAGGTTGCATTGAAATAAGTACCAGAGATTTTTTAATGATTTTAAAATTCAATTATTTTACGAATTTCAGATCGAATTGATAACCTGCATGCAGCCAAACAACATGCATAAGCCTTTGGAAAAATGAAACTACGTTATATGAATTATTGCGAAATCTCGCAGATTAAATTAGCGAAAAACGGATATCAAACAGACATATCCGCCGGTGTCATTTTTGGATAGAAACTTCATCATTTTTTGTCGGTTAGACAAAAGCGGTTTCTTCTATTGAAGCTGCGTGTGGTATTACTAGAATACATCTTATTATGATTTTAATTCATTCGAAAGAACCTCGAACTTCTTGTAAATAATAATTAACAGTTTGTGATTTGTGTTCGTGTATGTTATAGGAGTATTAACTGTGTTTTAGTTTGATAATATTTTACTCGTATATTTCAACATTTCATCACATGTAAGGTAAATAAACGATACAAAATGAACGGTAATATTCATAGATGGACCCTTTTCAAAATTATCAGCCATATTTAAATTAAAATAAAATAAATAAAAAAAAACGGGAGCAAAAAATCTAGACGCGTAACATAACAGGAATCAGTTGGTTGTGGTGACGTCACTGTTTTTGAGCTATTTACTGTTCTGTTCAGTTTTTTCATCCTTTTTTTCAGGATCGAATCGGATTGGATTGGATCGGAGTGGATCGAATTGGATCGAATAGGATTTGATTTTGATTTTGATTTTGATTTTGATTTTGATTTGATTTGATTTGATTTGATTTTGATTTGATTTGATTTGATTTGATTTGATTTGATTTGATTTGATTACCAGGAGATGTACATATATTGTCCAACTAGAGTAATACCATTTTTAACGTTATCGGCAATAGCTGATCAGAAATCATACTCCCTTCAAAGACGCAATGTGTAGATGAGTTCGTAGACTGTAGACATAATGCAGGTTTCTATTCTCGTGCTACATGCCATATTTTTCTTTTCAGATGTATAAATTCTTGCGAGATATTTCGTGGGTCAATTGAAATTTCATCTCTTTACTTCTAAAAGATGATATCATATGGTTGTCTGAATGAAATATGTAGTCAACGTCGCACCCTTACTGAACTTACACTTGAGGAGGTTTGTATCGTTGACATAAATCATATGCTGAACTGATGTACTTTCGCGAAACGCCTAATTGATCCGAGGAAAATCCAAATTGCTACAAAATATTTTACTTCGAAGATGAGAACGTATACTTTATTAAATTAAGTTACTTTTTATAGCGAAAGCGCAAAGAAGCATTACGAGAGATGAAACTTTATTGGTCAAATTAAATGAATGATCTGCGCTGAAGAGAATACCT
>QBDW01002170.1:0-16417 GCA_003261595.1 Maconellicoccus hirsutus
CATCTTAATCCTTTTTTTTTTTTTTTATAAATAACGAGGAATTCGTACAGGCATTTCAACACGGCATCATTAATTACTGGAAATTTCATACGAGAGTATTCTTCAACAAAAATTTCCAAGATATGAGGGTTAAAAATGTACTGGAGTGTTGTAGTCGTAATTGTTATATTTTGATATTTTTCAAGAGCAGAACGGCTCGCGAATTAAAAACAACACTGAGTTAGATCATCGAATATTTATTTTGAAAAGATCACTGTTTTGAGAATTCTTGAAAACCCGATAAGCTTGTTAAATTAAGATTTACTTTAATATTTACAAAGACAAAAATTCTGTTTTGAACGTTGTTAACTTGAGGACTCGATGAATCGATCTGTCCGCTCTCATGAACGTCGATCGCTCGTCATTTACGCGTACTTATAACTTCAAAACAATTGATTCTGCTGAAAAGGCGGAATCAGCGAAACCGATTTTTGACCCCATTTTCTTTATTACAAATTCCCCCTCCTTTTTTTTTCTCTCGTCCTCGAGTTTATTACAAAGTTTTCTTATTCAATAAATTTTTATTTTATTTACATATATTTTTATTATTAATTTGTTTGTTTGTTTTGTTTTTGTTAATGTACTTACAACTACTCTATGTGTTTATGTTAGTTTTCTGTGTTTTGAGAACGATTACTTCGAGGCAGAGGTCTCGGAGTTTTCTTTTTGCCTGTATGTTGCCAGTGAGTTTTTGCTGTTATTATTCCCAGAAGTCCCACAATCAGGGTTAGTAAAATTAGCCAAGTGGTTATTACGAAGTCTCGGATCATAAATGATCCGAATATCGTATCCGGAATTTTTTCTAATGTCACGTTTGCTATTTTTTGTTTGAATAATTTTGGATTGGTCTTTATTTCAAAGTGGGGTACGTTATTTTTCCAATTTTTGTCCATCAGTTCCGAAATATTATTGAATTTTATGCTCTGGTGTTCTTGGTTACTTATCGAAATATGTGGTAGGTTCGTCCATTGTATGGGGATTATCCTTTGAATTTTACTGTTTTGTTTTATGTTCGCGGGGCAAGGGAAAAGTTTGGGTGTGAGTGTTTCTTGTATATCTCCTGAAACGTGCCTTGGTTCTGTGTTGATTCGCGAATAAAAATTTCAAACATCTACAAAGTATTTATCCATCGTTCGATTGATACCATCTACTCGCATATTTTTTCGATATACTTGGAAATAGTAAAATAATTCGAAAGATTTCATTATTATTTCGAAATATACGACATTAGAACAATAAATGATTTCAGTGAATGCGACACAACTACCGGGTAACATAAGGTTGCCACATTAAAATGATTTCTACTCTGGTCTGAAATCGATTTGGAGATGTGCGAAGGAAAAAAAAGAATTGTTCTCAAAAGACACACCGTTTTTGTTCGGTAACGACCCTATAAATGTTAGAAATGAAGAAATTTTTAACGCGGGTAGAAGTTCAGTTTGTTTGTAATCGGATAACCGATGGGCACCGTTATCAGATACGTTTCATATTGCCTTCTAACATTCATTTTTAACGCAAACGAGACAAAAAAACACATTCTTTCGGTTGCGATGATATTTTATCCGAGATAACTTCATAAAGATTCATTTCGATAGTGTTCCCTTTATGCTTACACAATAGACAACCGCGTATTTTTAAAATCAAACATCCGTATTCGCAGACATACGAGTACGCCTGCTGTGTGTACGAATACCAACTTACACGTGTTTTTTTCTTTTTTCATGCATAAAACGTATATCTGAAAGAAGGAAATTTAGGAAAATACATGTCTTTTTCTTCTCCACACATACGTTACATATTTACACGATTATTATGTTATAGATCAGCGACGGATGGGTGCTGGGGCCGGAGTTATGCGATATGTGGACTGCCAGCGATGTACTTTGTTGCACAGCATCGATATTACATCTAGTTGCGATCGCGTTAGACAGGTAAAACGATACGATATTTCTAATTCATGCATAAAGCTGGCACGATTGCCTCGTATTTCTTTAAATCGCGTTGAAATATTCAAATCGTATTTTCTTCAACGTTAAATAACCGAAATAAGTTAAAAAGTTGTAATTTCTTCGATGAAACTGTTCCCGTTATAGTTTGCATCATTTTTGCATAATACACAAATTTTCACTGCGTCTCACTTCAGCTTAGGTAGTACGTACGCTTGCCAAGTTTTCAACGATATATACGTGCCATTACAAAAATTTCGTTTCACGTTTGAAATTTTTATTTCGAAATAATTTGTCAAAGACTTGAGCACTGAAATTTTTCCCTCAAACATTTTCTTTTTATCCTAAGTTACTTTAGAAAAAGAAATTAACTATAGTCGCTGTTAAAACTTTCTTCGGCACAAATAACTACGTTGTAACCTTTTCTTATGTACGTAATACGCGTATGTACGTATTTATGTAGTGTACACATCGTACACACAATACACATACACCATACGTAACAATTTAAATGAGAATTGTTGCATTATTATTCATTCTAAAAGAATACAAAAAGTTTTCAAAATAAATATTACCACAAACGTGAACACATTTTTATAATATATTATAATACGCTTATCTAACTTTTTTTTTCAACAACGACTAAACTTTTACGCAACATATAACGTAATATGTGCACAAGCACACCTACAATATGACAAAACACACCGTAAAAGGATTTTGTTTACCAAAATGACCTATTGAGAAGAGAACCTGTGTTTTATTCGAAATTAGAAAGGCCTGAAAAGCCTCGTGTGCCACGTTCATCTGATGGAGTTACGGGTTGAGAAACGTATCGTTTTCTTTGCCGCAAATTTCAGTACCGAGCTACCGAAACGTTCACAATGAGATATGACGTCAACACTCAAGTTACTCAATCACACGAAATCAACAATTTCTCGCCTTATGCCTGCCACCTCTATCCTAGGTATTTTTATACCAACTAGCTACCTAAAATTTAATTCACAATTCGTAATGCATATGCATATCGAGATGAAGAAGGTAAGTTACCAGAGCAAGAAGATGAAAAAATTAATTATGCAAACGCTCCGACATCCGACGTAAATAAATATGCTGTAAATTTAGATGCGCAATTATATATGTACTGCTGGTATATGCACGTAAAATCACGCAGGGCTTGGAAGAACTAAATAGGACTAAAAAGGTGTCTCCAAAATTAGTAAAAGGGGTATGCGTAAAAGCCTGAAATGACCTTGACCTTGTATTCTTACCTAGAAATGAATTTTTTCATTCATATAACCCGGACGTGAGTTCTATAATGAAAAATATTAAAATTAGTAATTCTTTTTGAAAAAACAACAATGAACAATTTTTGAAAAAGAGAGACTGGTATCAAATTTTTCACCAAAATAAAGCTGCTTCTTTTTACATTTGCATGAAAATATTACCTACCAACCAAAATCATATAATTCAATTCCAAGAGGTCAGCGGTTCTGAGAATCACGTAATGTCCTGCTGTCTACGCTATTCACTGTACCTTTCCATTTTAGCACAGCCGATCTCGTAATTTCGCATATTTGACCATAATGCACGCTTGCCCATTACACCTATTTGATATGAGATAAAGAAATGGTCAACTTTGTTTCATTACGTCTAGTCCTAAAGGTCAAATTGGTAAAAATAAATTAATTTCGAAAAAATAGAAATTTCATAATGAAATCTCCTCCTCGCCTAAAACAAATTTATTCTGTTCAAGCACATCGAAACATCACCCATTCCCATTACACAAGCGATAAAAATAAAAATGTCATAAATTTTCATAATATCTGTAAAATTCAACTGATGAATTAAGCAAATTGATAGATGTATCATTCTATGATAAACAAAAATAGAGCGTGATTTGCCAAAAAGTACAATTTCTAGTATGATAATGAACCAATCGAAAATGAAACGATTTTTATTCAAAAAAATCCCACTTGAAAAGATGAAAAAAGAAAGAAATTTATTTCTATAGTCTTTATTAATATGAATCTTATCTTATGGTCTAATAAAGCATTGTCAATCATGAATTATTCTAAATCGTTAATAAATTCACTTTTTATACCAGGAAACATGGTTATTTAAGAAACCATAGATTTTTCTTTTTAAAAAAGATATTTACATTCTTTTTTAAAATATTAATTATATTATAAAAATGCTTTTTATTTTTTTTCTAAGATAAATTCAACGATAAAAATATTCAAACAAAAACTGCGCTTTCGGTTTTTTTTTTTTTAATTTTTGCCATATACAGCAACAGACTACTTTTGAAATAAAATTTCCTCCTCCCTTGGTTCGGAGTTCGGACCTCGCTGCTTTTTTCTACCTCTGTTGAAAGATATCGCATAACAAAACCATCGATACAAAATTTATATCTATTCCAATCATAAAAGTAGCGCTTTAATGAAATATACCTCGAGATAGAAATATGCAGAAATCGTCAAAATCTAACCTTTTCACCAACAAATTTAGTAGTTATAACTCGTCAAAAGGAAATCTTGCTGCCGCGGCGGTAAATCGTAACAACGTGTATCTACAGACCCATGATGAAAAACTGTTCGTAATTATTTTTGACAGCACCTTTTATCCTTTGATTTCAACAAGAAACGACGTTGAAAAAGGGTATTGTTTTGATAACATTTCTCTCGGGAATGCCAACTAAAATCATCTTTAAAACGGAATGAATCTTGATTGCTCAACCAATCATATTCAACGCAAAGACGCATTTAAAAATTCACTTCCATTTTCAGATTTTTTCCCTACGTTATCTTTACATGTACGTACTTCTCATCTATATGCGTTTAATATTCCGTATTGAATATGGTTACAGTCGTAATGGGACATTTGATACATAATTACATATACAGGTAGATATGGACGGATAATCACCATCTATTGTCAGCCTCTTCATATGCAAACATTTTCCACTAAATTTCAACTTAGGTAATTACGAAGAGTGAAATTGTAAACAAGACGATCCTTCATTTGAACTACATAATGTATAATAATTTCAAAACATACCCGAGACAAAATTATTTTTTAGAAATTGAAAATTTCAGAGTTTTAAATTTTTTGGAACGGGCTATATTGTTATTTATTACAAAAAGTCATATTTGAAGTAAGAGTCGAAAAACTAAGTTTTCAAAACGGGAAGACATTGGGTTACAGAAATATTGTTTTTTTTTTTAATCGAGACGAACTACGGGTACAGTGGGTTGCATAGCCGATTTTTTCAGGAAAAGCACTAAAATCCCTGTAATTGCCCTGGAAAATTTAAGCAGTGAAATATCGCTCTGTAGGACAAATAAGTGCATGTTTAAGAATATTTTACATAAAATTGAATAATTTTTTGATATATATAATATTCTTAGACATATGTATACTTATTTGTCCTACAGAGCGATAATCTGCAATTTTAATTTTCTCGAGCAGTTACAGGGATTTTAGTGCTTTTTCCTTCAAAAATTGCTTATGCAACCCACTATACCTGTAGTCGCCTCTTGAAGTCGTTTTTTAATTTTTAGACCATCACGAGCAATTAATTGATTTCGGATACTCTTGAATCGGCGATTTAAGAAATATATTATAATTTTTATCATCAATTGTGAAGATAAAGAAAGCTGTTATTTATTTGTAAATAAAGATATTTTTAGTAAGTTCCACGATCATCAAAATTCAACAAAATCAAAGTTAAATCGTTGTCCATGAAGTATTTCCCAAAAAATACACAGATTTCGCGTAAAAAAAAAAAAGACATTAACAATCGGTGCAGTGAAAAAGTAAAAACACATCATTCGCAACAGTATTAGTATTTCTAGAGCGTTTTACATTGATGAAAAGGAACGAAACTTTCTGAAAGGTTCTTTTCCACGATGAGTTAATTTTAAAGTACTTTTTAGCATCTCTTTACGTAAAACTTTCACGAATTTTTCAGCAAAAAAGAAAAAAGAAAAGGGAGAAAAAAAGTACCTATACCAAACATCTTCAAGTATTTCATACCCAATCACATTATATTCATTTTTAACCGTTATTCATTCTAGAAATAGCATTAAATTTAAATTCAAACACAGCTAGCGATTTTTTTTCAGCCAGACAACAGAGGAGATATTTTGATTTGTAAAATTCAAGAGAAAAATAGCGCGTTAAATTAGATAAATAAATATTTCTGCGTTTATGGTAAAAATTACCAACATATTGTGCATGTTAAAATGTGCACAATTTAATGTTAATGCGAATAAGTATGCATAAATTGCTATTAAAGTAATCGCAGTAGCCATGCTTCTACCAGCAAAATATCAGGGAAAAAAAATAATCGATTATAATTTTTCATTATTATCTTCCACGAATATAACAACGCAAATTTATTCAAACTTCTCACGCAACTCATAATTCAAATTTTGTTAGGCGTATAAAAAAATTTACCCTCATACACCCAGCATACGGCGATAGGAAGATGAACAATTGAACATACTCGTAGAGTTGATACTGCGAACGCTGGTACCCTAAGTAAAAAGCCTATCGAACCCGTCAAAAAAACTGCGTTCACTCTGCACTTTCAAGTGAAGCCTATAAAAATTTATTATTTGCAATAACCAGCGATACAGCTCTTTTCATATGCTACGTTAAACTCATTTATGTAAGATGTTAGCAAAAAGAAACACTCTTTTATCCTTTATCTAAAAAATAATAGCAACGTGGAACTTTAAATACTTATATATCGAGACCAGTGCTTCGTAAAAGCGTACGAAATTCGTCTACCTACGAAGCTAGGCGCTATGTCGCGGTTTAATTTTTTCTATATCCGGACGCCAGCCGGATTAAAATACGATAAAGTTTTGGTATCGAGAAAAATCACAACACGATGTAAAGTTTGGCGCACGAAATTAATATTGAATATGTAGCGATCTGTCGCAAATTAGTTTCTACGGTTAAGCCAGGGATCTCGCAAAGATTGAAGGTTTTGTTTTAATCAAGTCACGATTTGTTTTGCGGTTTATTCGTAATGAAGCAAACTACGCGAAAAGTTTAACTGCCGCGTCAAACGATAGAAAAAACTGTTCTGTATAATTTTGAACTAACAGAGACAAATTAGAGAAAAAAAATTCTTCTTTTCAATTTGCACAATTTATTTGTCGCTTCATAATGAAAACTTCTTATTAAATAAATGATCGTAAATTAATTTATTTCGCGTTGTTACGCTCGCGTTATCGAAACACTTGTACCGAAAATTTTTGAAATAAATGCATAAAAATAAACTCGACGTTAAAATTTACTAAGTTTATCGAATACGAGAAAAAATTTCGTGGAAAAAAAATCAATCATCGACGTAATTGTACGTTCGATTTTCGTATGTTTGCAGGTATTGGGCTGTAACAGATGTAGAATACGTGACGAGAAGAAGCGCCTGGCGTATCGTTGTAATGATCATAATCATCTGGACTGTCGCTCTGATTGTATCAGTTGCTCCGCAATTCGGGTGGAAAGATCCAGGCTATTTGGACAGAATTAATTTACATAAACGCTGCCTTGTTAGTCAAGATATCGGTTACCAAATTTTCGCGACGTGTGCCACATTTTATGTACCACTATTAGCTATTTTAATTTTATATTGGAAAATTTTCCAAGCTGCTCGTCGTCGGATTCATAAACGAGCTCTACGTAACCCGGCGTATGGCTTGGGTTCGAATAGAAACTCGAACATGGCACGAAAGCGATTTAATTTTTTCAAAAAAACACCCAAAATAAAATGCGATCTCGAGACTGGAACATGTACTAATATCGCTCTCATGGATATTCCGTCATCGTGTTCAGCGGCCGAATCGTCGCAAGAAAACGCCGCACGTAATACGGATTATCAAGATTATGCCAATACCGATCGTATATCCGTCGATAAAATTTTAAATGCCAATTGCGGCAACGATTCTATGCCCAGCACAAGTAAAGTATTTATCGAAACATCCATGTCAACGCTCATCACAAAACAAATACAAAAGGTTAAATCAAAACGTGATAAAAAACAGTCAATAGAAGCTAAACGAGAAAAGAAAGCCGCCAAAACGTTAGCAATCATAACTGGAGCTTTTGTTATATGTTGGTTACCTTTTTTTGTCATGGCTCTAGGTATGCCCATGTGTCCGGGTTGCCATATTAACCGGTACGTTTCTAGTTTCTTCTTATGGTTAGGCTATTTCAACTCCACTTTAAACCCCATTATTTATACGGTCTTTAGTCCTGAATTTCGACAAGCTTTCAATAGAATTTTATGCGGCATACATAACAGCGGAATAAGAAATCGCTAAAAAAAAATCTCACTATTTATTACTTTTTACATTATTTCATTTCCGCCCTTAAGACATGATGATTTGTTTAATAATTTTAATTATCTGTAAAAGTAATCCTTTTTTTTCGTATTAATTTCATTCATTTATTCATTCTTTTATTCATTTTTTGTAAAAAATGGACTGTAATAGGGCTGTAAAATTTTTACCTAGTTATTTGTTTTTTTTTTTTTATTTTTCGACAAGGTCAACATTGTTGTACATTTTTCCTTGTTCTTGAAGATTTGTTATTTTCAAAACAGTGAATTGTATTTATGCAACTTTACATTCTGAGAGATGACGAAAAGGTTTTTTTTTTGAAAACTTGAAGAAATGTAACAAAAGCAAAAATGTTTGATTTTGTTTCGCTTTCTTTTTTTCAATTCTTGCTGCTGATTTTTGGTGGCCAAACATCGGTGTATCACTTTCTACATGCTGCATGGCGCTGGGAGAGAGTTTTTGCAACAAAATCACGATTTTTCATGACTTTTTTTTTTTTACTTTTGATTTTCGCCATGCACAGCGACTGAGGACTGTGGCGGTTTTTTGGTAAGGTTTGTTGGAGGAGAGATAAGTCTGTTGCCGAAAGAAATGATAGAAGATTTGAATTTTTATAGAATTTGCAAAAATTCACGATTATTTCATTTTTAAGCAATAAATTCTTGAAAACAGGAGCGACAAAAAATTGAAGGAAGAAACGAAACACAAAGTGAAACAGATTCCATTTCGTCACTCTTACTTTGTTCAAGAAAAAAGAATTGGCGTTTCTATACGATAAAAATTTAACAAAATGTTTTCCTGTTGTATTAAGACTCAATTTCATTTGTTTTCCTCTCCAAAATTATAGTACGTACTTGATTGAAAAAAAAACACTGCATCAATACCTTAAATTTTAACTTTGAAATTTTTAACGTTATTCTCATAATTACACAAAACATTCTTCTTGTATAGAAGATATAGAAAAAAAAACCTGGTCATTCCTTCATCTATGGGTATAGTGGATTATATAACCAATTTTTGCAGGAAAAAGCCAAGTTACAAACTTATACCTACAATCGATATGACGTCATATCTGTCTTATTCCGAACAAACCATTGTACAATTTGTTCGTTTGAATCTTTCCTCGACTTTTAGAGGTAAGTATTATATTCGTATTTGTTTGAAATGTGGATGTCACCAGAAACCAAATTTAATGATTTATTTCGCTATACTTATTTAATAATGCGTATTGATTGTAATGTAAATCAAGTAAAACGCGAATTGACGCATAACAAAAGCAAAACGAATATTAAAAAATACTTCCAACAAAACAATAATTAATTCAGGAGTAGTATAAGTGACAAACTACACCAAATTGAAGCATAACTTATGGCATCGGATTTTCCTCAACATTGGTACATTACATACTTACTATTGTTATTATTTTCATCATTCAAACTGTAATTTCCTCCAATTGAAGCACGATTTACGATTTAATCTCTAGTTTCCAAAGTATATTTATTGCTAAAAGAAATTGCCTCTTTTTAAAATACGATTTTTAAATCGTCCTGTTTTTTTTTCTTTCCTCCCTTTTGTACCGAAAACAAGCGAAATCTGAGTTTGAGATTTTTTAACGCAACTTGTTCCTATTTCCTGTTAGATAATGATAAATTGTCACAATTTAATGCTGCCGAAATAACGCTTAAAATGGGTAAATTGTTTTAAACTTTTTTTTCCTTCGTCGAGTCTTGAAAAAGCTATACTAATACAAGCTAAGTTTCAAATGAATAAAGTTTCGAAGTGGTTGAAATAATAAGAAAAACTATAGAAATTGACGGAAAAGTTTCATTTGAAAATGCTCACAATGCGAGATACTATTTGATATATGTCTACACTTTAATAAATGTAACATGCCGTAAAAAAAATTCCGACGAATTTACGACAATAAATTAGTTCTTGAGGAACAAACAAAAAAAAAACTACATTGGAACTTATTACGTTATAAATCGAATCATCGTCCAAAAGTCAACTGTAATGATTAGAACTAATTCTGATACCTTCGAGACTAGCGGAATTTCAAGAAAAAAAATTTCGTCTTTCAATCAATATTTTAGAAAAACGACATCACTTTAAAAAACGAACAATACGCCACTATTGAAACGCGTTTTCCATACAAGTAGCATATACTGAACATAAAAGGTATTATAGTCCATGTAATTTAACTTGACGGCTGAACGTTAAGCTTTAACACAGACTGTGTTAAAAGTTTTCGTGCAATTTTAAGCAATTGATACGCGTTAAATTTGTTTGAAGAAAACATGTTCCTATTATCTGACTTTCATTTGTAAGATCACTGATTTTGTATTGTTTCGAAAAAAATATTTAATGGTGAAAAAATGATAAATTAAGGATTTATTTTTTCAATTTGTATACCTTTATAAAACGTGCTTATTCATCAATGTTAACTACGGGTTGGTTGCATAACCAATTTTTGTAGGAAAAACACCAAAATTCCTATAACTGCCCGGGAAAATTAAAATTGTAGAATATTGCTCGATACATAGAAAACACAAATGTATGTTTTAAGATATATCAAAAAACTGTCCCGTTTGATCAACAACTGGAGTTATGGGATCTTAGAAAACTCAAAATATGGTCCTGTAACTTTAACTTTTTATAAAATTGAGCAATTTTTCGATATAATATTTTTAAATGTACACTTGTTCGTCCTACAGAGCGATATTCCATGATTCAATTTTCTCGGGCGGTTATAAGGATTTTAGTGCTTTTCCTGCAAAAATTGGTTATGCAACCCACTAAACCCGAAGTCCCGTCTTAACACGTGAAAATTGCTAGGTGACACTTCGGTAGTTCACTCCTCGATTTTTTTAAATATGAAAATTGAAATTATCTAATTTTTCGCGAGAAAAACGATGGCAAAGTTCATTTTCCGGACCAAAGCTTACTTTTAAAATTGACATAATTATACTCTTACCTTCACTTACCTCGAAAGCTTCATTTTTGATTTTATTTTCTGAAACAAATAAAATCGTAAACACTCGATAAAAAAACCTACATACCTAAATAAACAAATGAATTATAATTGATTGACAACATTAAATCCTCAAGTTCAAATTCCTCATTCGTACTAAGGAACCATTCCTACAGCCAATATTTTTCTTGAACCGATAAATACAATCACTGAATACAACTATCAGTTACCGAATAAATTTACCAATCCATTATACATAAATGTAAGTATATAAGTTATTTTAAAATTTAATTTATCATATCATTGTCACGATCCTATTAAAAATATTTAAAAAAAAACAATATTGCTCCTAGAAAAAAAAAGAACCAAAAAACGCAACGAAAACTACTACGTGGACAAGTAATTCATCTTTTATATTGAACTGTATGATTTAAAAAGCCATGATTGTACATAGCCATATCTTTTTTGATAGTCTTACCGTTTATTCCCATCAAATTGTACAGTAAATATGATTTTGTATTTTTAAACCTTAACATATTATAAATTTTACGATTACGTGGACAATATTTTTTTTATTGAGAATATAATGTAACCGAAAACTGTTTCTATATAGGGAAGACCAATTTCTCAGTAGACGCATGAATACGTAT
Organism: Maconellicoccus hirsutus; assembly: GCA_003261595.1. Classification (NCBI taxonomy): domain Eukaryota; kingdom Metazoa; phylum Arthropoda; class Insecta; order Hemiptera; family Pseudococcidae; genus Maconellicoccus; species Maconellicoccus hirsutus. The sequence continues at coordinate 11,963 of QBDW01002170.1, forward strand.
ATGTAATATGTATCGATGTAAAGCGTTTGTAATTATAATTTTGTAACGAAATGTAACATACTCCATGTACATAAAGCATACTGCATAAGTGATTTATATTAACAACAAATATACAGATAAGGTACATAAATGCTGGGTCTACACTCTTCGATTGATCGATTCTGTGCTCCCACCAGTTCTAGATTAAATAAATTGCCATTTTTTTTTTACTTTGAAATGCAACCGATAACAGAAAAATTTTCATTCTATGAAAAAGGTTGTTCAACTCAACATTGTTTAAGCAATTGTTACCATTTACATTGTGAAATCGAATTAAAAAAAGAATTAATTTTTCTAGGGACACTGATACAATTGTTGCTATAGAAAGATGTACACTTGATAGATACCCATTTACATAATTTACAAAAATTGTTCAGATCTTTTAAATATATAATCTCAAAAGAATCATTAATCATCTCGTCAGTAACACTGATTTGAGTTAGTAATCCATAAACATCGGAATTTTCAAAATAAAAATGCTCAAATAAAGAATTTTTTGATATTTTACAATTAAATAGTTCATCATTTCGAATTGTAATCATTTCCAAATCCATTCAAATGTTTTGCATTGCTATAATAATTTTCAACAAAGCATTGGAAATTAATACCGTAGGAATTCGAAAAACATTGGGAAAAGAAGTAAATTTAAGTTTAAACTAAAATTTTTGGTGGTTGTAATTTTTTATCTCATGTTTTTGTATGGACAACCTATCGAAGCGTTTTTATAAGATGACTTTTTTTACGCTCTGAAATTGGTATTTAAATTAGATGTAATCGTATGTTGTGTTACATATTTTGTTAAGTTTAATTCTTGCTCTGTTGTTTTTGTTCATATATACAAAACAATATGTATGTATACATTATGTTACGTAAAAAGTCAACAATCTGGTCTCGTTTTATTCATTAAATGTCTTGATGTTTGTTGCATGTACCATAGTTTTTGTTTCTTGATTTTCTTTCACCTTTCAAGTTTCATAAACAAATATGAAACATTCAGGTAGTAAACGAAACAACGATGAAAAGGAATTAAAAAATATATAACCTTAAAATTACTACCGAACTCGTTTTTAATTTTGATTTAGCATCGTTCGGTTGGTCAGTTCATTGTTCCCGTGTTAGCCAAGAAAAACTCCAAGCAAATTATCGGTCTAATGGGACAATTTTCAGTGATACCTTCTCAACACGATAAACGCGTTTTAATAGCATTCGTAGTTCTACAACAGAACGGGAATATTCTTGCCCTATTTGTTTTCATTTGTAAGCGTTTTTATTTGTAAATAAACTACACCGTTGAGATATTCCACGACAATTGAAGTATCAAGTGAACGATAAAAGCTAAGGAACGCGCAAAAAATCCAAGTATGCGAATTGCGATTTGCAATGTCACTAGTACATTTCTCCAAACTCATTTCAATTTCATACCATTTCATGGACGAACTTCAAATTGTCTGTGTTTTGCTCAGAACTCATTAAAACGATGGCTTAAGCTACTGTACAACTATAACTAATAGAATACCAATGTATTACATCTTACTTTGTTACATTTTCTTCCTGGTCAACCCTTATGGGTGTGAAACGAAAAAATGTAGTTGATTCTGCTGATTGCAGCAAACTAACAAAACACTGAACGTTTTAATTTTTACACTGGAGAAAATAAAGAAACGAACAGAAATTATGAAATTACTACAAATTAGTCGCATTTCATCTTTTATCGCAAATTGATAAATTAAGATGAAATCTACACTTCACAATTCACAGAACTTTGATTTTGTATTGGTGTATTTGTATAGATTGAAGATAGCGTGGATCCTATCCCAAGTCAAAGAAATGAAAAATTTGTAGTAACAAGTAAGTTAATCGAAATTTTGCATTTTTGCGACAGTTATTCAAATTTTTAAGTAGAATATACAAGGATTATTACTTTTTCGATAATAAAAATAAGTATTACACGGAAAGTTCCCAATGGCATAATGTAAATTTGAGTAAATGAAAATTAAAATTCATTATCTACTCAATTTACTCCGTATGTAAGATGCCGCAAACCACATTTCCATCGAAACATGTACGCGTACTGTATCTATGTGGTAGTGCGATGATAGTGTACCTACTACCTTGTGTAGTAGCAATGTAGTAGTAGAAACCATCGATAACAACGAACACCAATCATCAACACGCAACACTATACCGTCCCAATGTGTTACTACCTTCAACTACTTTGAAATCATAAGAAAATTTAAGAAAACGAAAATTTTTTCACATATTTATTCTGCCCATGAAATGTGATTATTGAAACGAATTTGCAAACAAAGCAAAACCTTACTCATTGTAAAAATGTATAGCTAACGCAGCTCTTTATTTTAAGTTAAAATACATTTTGCTTGGAAATTATAACAAATTTTGTTTCACGACGATTAAAATCTTATTTTACAAGGAAATATTACTGTTTGGGCTCTATTCTCTTCCTTTTCCTGCTCTTATAAATCTCACAACTCAAAACGTGAATTCAATTAACTGTTGAAAAAATAATAAACTTTTTACTTCGTTGGAAAACAACAATTTTTGAGATACAAGTCGTACATTTTTTTGCACAGCTAGTATAAACATATTATTTTTTCTAAAGTATTCAAAATTTGTCGATGTTTTCTCGTTTTCTTTTTTTTCTCCTCTCCATACACCTAATTAAAATTGGTCAATTTATTTTTTGAAACATCTCTAATCTTTCATTGAATTTAAAATTCAACGTATCTCTAGCTGTTAACCTACTTCACCAATGAAATAACTAGGTAAATAAAAATTTCAAGATGATGAAGAAATATTATTACGTAAGTTATACCCTACTTTCTTTACTATTATCAAAATAAAATTTAATAAGCTTCACATTTTCATTTAGATTTTGTTGGTAACATATCATCAGTATGTAGTCTAAATAACAGGAATAGAAGTGCTTTTACGAGAATAAATGCTGGTTAAATGCAATACAAAAAAAATTTGTAAATAATAGTTAAAAATAAGCCAACGTATCATGTATCGCTTCGAATGATATACGAATCCGAAATCGCAAAATAAATAAAGAGGCGGTCTGGTAAGTAACTAAGTATTTTTCCAAACCCTAAACCATGAATTTGCTTCAAACTCGACTGCATACAGATTTCTACCCTTGCTCAACTGCGTGAAAATGAATACCTTTTCAGTTATTTTAAAACAAAGAAAAACCTTATCGCTTGAAATACCGATGAAGATTACAATATGAATGAATTTAAAAAAAAGAATCAGTCCATAAAAAGCATTTTTAGATAAATAATAACATCATCATAATTCATACAATAGTGAAAAAATATATTTATGCAGTAAATAGGTATTTTTCTCTTAATACTTTGTAAATCAGTTTTTAAAAATAAAATAAAATAATAACTTTTGTAAATATTTGATTAATTCGGAATAATATCTTTCTTTCATTTTACATATAGGTCTATTTTATAAAACGCAACAGTCCTTGAACTGAAACCCATAAATTTTTAATTTCGTTATAAATTCAATTTTCATGCTTACAGATCGGAAAGATATCGGTATTTATACTAAATAAATACGAGAGTGCTATTTGAGAGAACAGGAAAAAACTAACAAATTTAAATATATACATAGAAATTATCGCGCTTTTACAAGAAAAAAAAATAATTTTATTCTTTCAATATGAAAATTTTCGAAAGAAAATTAATTTATGATATTGGTAAAATCATACATAGTTATGTCGTCGAATTTCGCTGGAATTACTCTAGAAAATTAATGAATTTTTTCAGCTAAATTTTCTACGATAACTGGATTAAAGTTAACGCTTCATGGCGGTTCAGCTTTTATACGAGTCTAATATAATTATTGGAAATTAATTGAGTTTTTATCTCAATTCGACTGTGTTTTTATAATAAAAATTATCGTTTTGCTTGCCTATACAATGCATTAAAAAGGTACACGTAACCGAGTTGATAAGAGGATTTATTCATAGTTTGTCACTTTGGTTATTTGAAACTAAATTACAAATATTTTAATAATAATAAATTAATACTGCTCGAAAACCTATTACTTATATAAGATAGACGTGCAAAAAATAGTGATATATTTTTCTAACTAATATGATCTTGTAATAACTTTAATCCGATTCTCTTTATTTTAAACTAAACATTTATTATATTCATCAATACACGTAAGTACGACTTTAAGTAAAAAAACAGAAACAGAAAAACAAAACAAAACAAAACTACTACTCCAGTGGTGCCACTCTCATAACTCTTTTAGCACTACTACAAAAATGCTCATTGATTATTATTCATAGCGATGCCTACGTCACACAACGATGGATTAACGATGGATCAACATTACTAAAAAGAAAGAAACTTGTCGAATCGAAAAGTTCAAAAAAAA
>QBDW01002172.1:0-47315 GCA_003261595.1 Maconellicoccus hirsutus
TTTTTTTTTTTTTTTTTTACAAATACGTGATATGTATTTCTGTACGAGCCTGTATTCACCACATATGTATATATATATTATTCATAATACATATTTCTTATTCACTAAGGAGTTGCCGAGATAATTTTACGAACTCAAACTAAACCCAGTTTGAAATGTATGTCGGCGAAAATCGTTCAGAAATATTCGATTCCGTTCAACGGCATCGTACCCAAACATTTGGAAAGTTTTATTCGATTACACGGCGTCGGTACGTATGATTTAACGTAAACATGTAGGAAGTTGAGATTTCAGGTGATTGACTGGTACATAAGTACTCGTATGTATTAGGTATTGGATACTCGAGTATCGATGTAACCGTCTTCACGTTGTCGTACTAACGCGAGGCAACGATTATTCCGCGCTTCAGCAGCCGGACTTCTATCATAGGTAGTCAGTAGTTGACTAGTCATTAGCTAAATTCTTAGACCTACTTAGTTGTATCTACAAACTACGTAGCACGTAAGGATACATATCCGAACGGTTCGTGAATTTTTATTTTCCTATTATGATTACAGCGACCGACAATAAAAAAGCGCACCAGTTTTCGGGTATGTGCTCAAAAAATAAGCCGGAATGATACGGTTGCATCTATCACCTTCAACGTCGCCGCGACATCTGTCGTGTACTCGTGTTTTACCGTTCAATTTTACAGCTCGCTGCTATTTGCTATTACACTGTGATCCGTATTTATTAATCGTCGTTGTATTTTGTTTTATTTGTTGTTGTTGTTGTTGTTGTTCTCCTCCTCCTCCTCCTCCTCCTCCTCCTCCTCCTCCTCTGTTGTTTGTTATTGTTGTACTGGTGTTATTCGCAACTTTATGACCATTACGTGTTACCTTTTTCTCTCGTATTTATCCTGCGCCTACGATCCTTCTTTGTTTTGTTTGTTTGTTTGCTCGTTCGTTATTTATTAGATTAAGTTTGTTTTTTCGTTTTTTTGTTCGTTATTATTTTTATCATTTATCGTATTATGTATATGTACTCGTATTTACATCTTAGATAAATATATTCTTTCTGCGCCATCTGGTTTTTTTGTACGCCAACTCCATTTTTTAAAGCAAATAGTCATTTTCATCCTCTTTTTCGTTTACCGAAGTTTTTTTCACGACCTTCAATCGGTACATGCAGGCCAAATCTCGAAAAATTATAATTTTTTCAACTCTCAATAAAACTTCAAATTTAGGGAAATTTTCACACTAAATATTTAATAATTTTTCAAAGTAAGCGTGAATCATTTCACTGTTAAGTTTTCTTTCTTAGCAGGTCGAAAAATTGTAAACTTCTGTGTCGATAGTAGTTTTAAAAATTACAAATTTCCAGGAAACCCTTCACATAGAGAGTTGTAAAAGTTAAAATTATAAAATAATTTATTTTGAATTTCAAGTTCGGTTCAACAATGTTAGTTACGGATTTAACTCAATTTTAATAATTCACATGAAGGAGCGTTCGCGCAAAAACGAAAAACGGGTATTTGCACCAAACTAACAGACGACAACACAGCGACTCTCCGAGTATGTTGGGTTTGGAATACATAAGAGTTCCGTCAAGGAATTACTAACATGTTTGATGAAATTTGTGACAGTCGAATTTTCGATGAACCACTGTGTGTTGCAATAAACGCTCATTGCACTTTTCAAGAATAACTACGATGTTTTTTGATAACGCCAGTTACGCGCGTTGCGCCGATTATGATTTAGGAATAAGGCTCCAGAAGCGCGGATATGGATAACGACACTAGGTATAATATTGCTGTACCGTGTCTAAGCGCTTCATTCGTTAAACAGGTTAAAGATGATGCATACATAATACATATTACATACCGTACGTCATGTACTCATTTACGAGCACAAAGGCTAACTTACCTACCAACGTAGTACCTACTACCGACATATGTAATTGTTCCCAGTACGTTTACGTAGTACAACATATTGTACGTACAAGTACAGTACATACAGCCTAAATCACGTACCTAGGTAGTAGGTACCTACCTACCTGTACCTACCTACGAGGCTACGACTTTCTCAAGTTGAAAAATTGAAATTTATCCAATCTAAAAAGAGTAGGCCTAAATAAACTTCCGTTCTTCAACTGAAAGCGGAATTAATTCACTACGATGAATTTGACTTCTTATTATTCAGACATCATTCAAGTCATTCCTACCCACTCCTACTAAGACACCGAAAAAAAAATCTAATTAACAACTGGATATTCAGTACATATACGCAATACGCGCGTTACGCATTATTACTATTAGGTACATTACATTCTCGTACAAGCGGTTAGAGCCACCATAAAAATACGCATTAGGCAAGAAAATTAACATCTCATTTTAACTTTTTACAAAGTTCGAGAAAAATCATCTATTATATAATACTCGTACGTATTTGTATGTAGGTAGTAGGTACCTCTACCTATACCTAACTAGTAACTACCTACTACCTACTACCTAGTACCTAGCTACCTACTACCTAGAGATACGTCCGGTTGATGTTAGGACGCCTCAGTGCCGGCGGCAGCGCAAAAATCCCATCAACATACGAGTACATAGATAAGTAGTACAAATGATTTATTTTCAACCCTAATCCATCTTTATAAATCGTTATCGTTATTTTGATAAAAATGAAGAATTCAACTCGATACAGTAGGCCTATTGATAGATAATTTAAAAACAAAAAATAATCATTAATAATCGACGATTTAATTTTTTGGTACGTTTTTTTTTGTGCTATAATTTGCATTTCGCACAAACTGACGTCCGCGTCCCTATTTACGTTGCGTTGTTTGCAATCTGTGTAAGTGTGGCCACTTTTTACGCGTCACGTCAGCTGATAGGATTTTTGCGCTGAGGGGTACTAACATCAACCGGACATACTGTACGTATACATTACATAGTAGGTGTACTGTACACTGGTATTAGGTAGAGGGGTACTAGGTAGGCTCTGGGCTGAGTTGCAAAACCTATAGTCTACATGTAACAAGCGGTTATACATACAGGTACTTACGCCACAAATTAACTTTCAATTATGTACCTAATTGTAAGCAACGTTGGTGCGATTTAAGCGAAATTCAATACAATCGAGTTAGGACGTTAGGAGAGAAGAAATACCTACGATTGAGCAGCCAGGATCACCGATGAAAGTTTTAAAATCAGTGTCGAGCTGTCGACGACACTATTGTATGTAATGTACTGTACGTACAACATTATGTATTGCCATTTGCCAACTCCGTGCAAGTATACATAATTATGCGTTACATAGGTAGAGGTACCATTCCTCTCTCTTCGCCTCGTTGTTTTCATTAAACTTACCAACTATTCATGTAGGCCTAAATACAGTATCTCTTTACTTAATGATTGGTTTTCGTGACCTATTAGAATGGTGCAGGATAAGTCGCCTAGTACCGCCTAATGCCTATACTAAAGCAATAAGCAATAAGCAAACCTTAGCAAGCTAATTTCATTTTATTTTTACGCTTCGCTCAATTTTAGCAGGTAAAGGTATCTAGCTAGTAGCTTGACAACCTACTACCCAGTGATCAATTGATCGTGCACCTTCCCCCGCAATCAAAATACCAATACAGTAGGTATATTTTTTCGGTTTTATCGCAAAAGTGGCAGTAATGTCCTAATCATTGCTGAATTCATGTCCAATATAGCATAGTTTGAGCCAAACCGAAAAAAATATGTATACATGTATTATATTTTCCTTGCGGGGGAGGACGGCATGAACAATCGGTCACCCCTCACCCGGTAGCCATAGCCACTTAGCCAGTACTGCCATAGGCCTATGTACAAACAGTAGGACGAGCGTCAAGTCATTTGGCGATGGCGAATATATGTACGTACCTCTACCTACTACCTAGTACCTATTACCTAGTAGCTAGCTAGCTACCTACTTAACTACGGCTATAACGCTACAAGTTTCACTTTAAGATATTTAGCCTAATTACCAACATGTTACATGTAGGTAGTAGGTGGAGGTACACACTGTATAATACAGTATTACGTAGGAGATGAATAGATAGATAGAGATACCCGGCACACGCGACTAATTTCTCACCAGCTAGCCAGTAGCCAGTCTAGCCACTCGCTAGCCAGTCCAGGTGATAGTTGATAGTACGTAGCAGTACGTAAACCGGTAAACACGTACGTAGCGTAGGCTACCATACATACGCGTAAGTTGAATCGCCGTTGTTGTGTGTCATACGAGTACAAATACGAGTAGATTAACGTAACTTCAGGTAGTACCTTCACCTAGACCTACAACCTAATACCTACTACCTATGTAGCTGGTAGCTAAAGCCACGAGTACTTACTACTTACCATCTATTTATTTGATTTGTAATTGTATTTATGTACCGTTCAATGCTTGAATGCTTACTTACTAGTTACACGCAGGTATAGCCAGAGTCGCTCTTCAGTTATACCTGGGCAACATTTTCTTCGCGGTCGCGTCTTTTCATTTTTTATCGCTCGGCTACCTCTCCATTTGTTTCGATTAACATGTTTTTCGCGCCATTTCTTCGAATATTTCTACCAGCATAAATTGAATTTGGATTGCTGCTTTTTGCACCGTTCGTGTGAGTCCTAAGTTGAATAAAATTACTAAGACGAGTAGATCTATATGTACGAGTATAGCCTACCTACTGCACGAAGAGATTGGGTGGTAGCCGGCGTCGCATCATAGAACGGTGATTGGCTGATTGGTGATTACGGCGCAACTTCAGCGACAGCACATTACGTAAAATGCAAGAAGTGCCACAACTTTTATACGTGTAGTTGAGTACTTTATTGAAACCTAACACTAGCGTTTATCTTTCGCGGTGTTCGTCTCGCTCCAACTCGAGTACGAGTGATATGATCAATAATTATTACTTAGGTACGTATAAAATAACGCATGATAGTTCTGCGACATTTTAGTAATATTTTAGTCGAATAACGATCACTCAGTCTATCGAATAATCGTACGTACGTATACGTAGACGTAGATGTAGACGTACCTACATATAATTGTATGCATACCTACATATACTACGTATACCTACCTATATGTACACAATTACACATACTAGGATACTACAGTACAGCACATACCTATTGCTATGACCTTTACCTAGCCACCTAAGCACCTATACTACCTTTCACTTTTTTTTTTATTTTGAGAAGTTTATTTCATAATAGCAAAGTAACAAAACCACTTAGGTACCCCCGACTTTTTCTCTACCCGAGGGTTCATCGAAAGAGGCGGGGTATAGCCTACTATTACAATACGATATTATGGCCAAAAAAGAACGACATTACAGAAAATATAACATCTTTACACCAATTATAATTCCAAATTAAGCGGCGAGTCTTTTTTTCTTCCTCCCATAATTGCTTCATGACCAATCTCGGGTATGAGAGATGGTTGGGGTTTTTCGAATCAATTGAAGAAAATTCAAGAGGACGACCGACGGCGTGACGGAGGCAGTCGAGTGGGACGTGAGGCACCTACTAACTAGTACCTGTAGGTAGGTACTAGGTAGTAGGTACGTATGTAGTCGAGAGCTATCGTGCATACACATACTCGTATGAATACATACTCGAGTACCACCAGATTTTTTTTTATTTGAATGGAATAAGGTCGTCCCTATTACCAATACTCTTTGGCCACGTTAGTTACCCCATGGGCCTCTAGTCTCTTTTTACATCTTTTCGCTGTAAATCTTCCCCAGGCCTAGTACGCCTACTGTTGTTCCCTGATGGTTCCCCCTCAGCTCCGAGGGCACTGGGTTATAGAATCACAGCAACTTCCGACAACCACCGTCACCACACCAAAAATCACGCATCGATAACTAACACTGACCGAACTATGGGCAATATGAGAATAGAATTCGACAGGTGGGAATACCTTTAAACTTTTAAAATCCAGTATCTCCACGGAATACCAATGAAAATGTACCGTGATTGGTGAAACACGATCACCCGAAGAACCCTGAGGCATCAGCAGCAAGTGAACACCTCCAATAGCCATATGAACGCAGCACGAACCAGCCACCACTTTTGGGTAATTTTGAACCAGAGTTATTTGGTTCGTAATTACGCGACCAGACCGAAACCAGCTCGGGGATGACGAGCTATGTCTATCGACACCTCGCCTGAAGACGCACCGCAAGAAACTGTATCATGGAGGAGGGGAGGCGGTGTGGTGCCTCTCCCCTCTCCTATGATGAGTAGGGGCCTGCGACCCGAATCGACACCACCTGAAGCCCTTGCTCCTCATAGAACACAAAAGTCACTATAGGTATAAGACCATGATCTCGCGAGATAATGCACTTTAGTGAACTCAGTGAGCACTTCTTAACCTTTCACACTTCACCACCAGAACGAGGTAGAGGTATCTAGCTACCACCTACCTACTGCTGTACCTAGTACCTATACCTACCACCTAGTACCTACATATGTATATGCTACATATATACCCTCCTACTTACTTCCTTATGTATTTGACTCACTTAAAATTCAAGTACCTACATATGGTAGTCAACCAGGTAGTGTTAGTCTATAGGTAGAGGTTACAGCTAGGTATTATATAGTCAGTTGTTAATGTATCTCTCGTTTATGGTACGTAGCTACGTACTTACTACGTGATTATGGCGCACCGCTCACTCGTAAAGGATAAACGATTTACTTACGTGCAGTTAACCATGTTTTGGTTTTGTTTTCTTGTTTTTTCAGCAGTGTCAGCCGCCGTCACCGTAGCTGGTTTCATCGTCGACGTTTCTTAGTGTTAATAGTCTATAGGTGCTCTGTGATGGAGGAATTAAATAAGCGTTCAATTTTGGCGTTGAACTTGCAATATGAAATGCTTTCAATCGCCACAATGCATACCATCACTGCCACTGCTACCGCCACCACCGCCACCATCATCGTCAACACACTCATCGACATCCTGGTTGTTGAATCATCGACAAAGGCTAGCTGACATTGTAGTACCAGCGCCAAATCCGTTCGAATTGTACACACTCTCCAGGTACATCAACAAATTACCCCGCTATTTGATATCCTTACATATTTGTAACGGTCGACATTAGTACATACTTGACTTATGTACATATTTCAGACTGTTTTTTGGTATATATGGTTTCTTTTCTCTTTTTTTACAGAGTAAATCCGCTATATATCGACAATACTAGCGATTGTGGCAGTGACGGTGTTTTACATGAAACCGAAATAATTTATCATCGAAATCAAAATACGAGTTCACACTATGACGAACCTATGCGGAGTGTCATGGTGTCGACGAGCGTAGACCACCCTCATCGAAATCATTGTATATCAGCATTCGCGAGCCAACACGAACCATGTTGGCTATTGCCGCCGTATTGGTTTTGGTATTTCGATTCACCATCATTGCTGCTGTCGACAACAGGCGACGTCACTACCTCAACCGTAGCGATGACAACACCATCGGCACCAGCAATAACTACAACGTTAAAACACAATTTCGTATCCTCAGCTAAGCGATGTTGCAATTACAAAAATAATGTTACGCGTCGACTACTTTCGTTCAGAAACCGTCAACGTCGGAGTCTCAAACCCGAATCAGCATGTAAATTTCCTACAAATGGCTTGCCTATAGCTAAGGAGACCAACAATGAAGTTTTCTCGCAACCGCTCCGAGGATACAATATTAACGAATATTTGCAAAATGTCCGCCATCCTCCACCCATGTCACCCAATATTAGCGTCGAAAATATGGAAACGACGAGTCCTCATCAATTTGAAAACGATTTCATCGAATACAAAAGAAACGTAATTATGCTGGCTCAAAACCAACAATTGCTATATGGTAGTCATCGACAGCGTTGTTGTCGCTGTCACAATTACAGCCAATACCACAGCAAGTACGATATGCTGACTGAACACGCTCGACTCGAATTATTCAAGCGCTTCGGCAAATTCACGTGTACGAATCATCCACGGTGCTATAAACGAGTTCAAAAGATGTCGCTGTCACAGTGTTCATCATCGTTGTCATCAGCCTCTATACGTTATTCGCGCTGCACGACGTCCAGCACAAGCGGTTTCTCTGATTTAACACGAACATCATCGCCTTCCAGTTGGTCAGCTTTCGAATCTCCATCTGTTTCAATTGGTGAAAACAAGGGCGTGCCCTTCAAAGATGATCATCTTGATAGTACGAACGAAAAAGAAACAAGCATTCACCGAGTGGCACGGTTTCCTACAGAAGGCAATCGAAATAATGTAATGCAATTCACTGCGGCATCTGTCCTTCCTCAAAGCTGTGAAAATAATGGACTTCACCTTCATTTCACATGTAACCAAAAAGTATGGCCAAAACCATCGATCGTTCATGAAACCAATTTCCCATCGGTAGGTGAAGGTTGATTTTTGAAATGTTTCATGTTTTGAGCGTTGAGTGCCAATTGTCAGAGAAGGGTGGTTAGCACATGAACTTTTCAGTGCGATTTGAGTTTGGAGTGTTGTGTCGAGTAGGTATTGTTACTTCGTTTCTTTCCCTACTCTTCGAGACTGTTTATCTGCTCATCTCTACAAATAACTATTTTACTCTATATAATTCCAAGTTCGCAAATCAGAGTTTCTTTCCCACAAGTTTAGTACCTCCATCTTTTTTTTTCTGTCGTCATAGCACACCCCCAAAACTATATTACCGCATTACTTCATTGAGCTACTCTGGCTACATAAGCGACAAATACCTTCTGCGCATAGTCTTAACACATCCAAAAGAGAAGTACCTACTTCCTCTGCTGGGTAGGCTTTATTCCGCCTCTTAGCATCTTTTACTAGGTGAAGGACCCTGGTTACCATTTGGCTTGCTTCAGCCCCCTTGCTGTTGGCCTTCATTGGTCATGATCTCTGGCCCTGGCAGTGATATTACAAGACATTAGGTATTCAAAGGTTTTTTTTGGCTTCTTTTTACTGCAGTATTCCACCCATATGGGCGAAGCACCATGCAAACCCCAAAAAGTGGCTGCCTACACGAACTTTTAACCTCTTCAACTTTTTTTTGCTCACCAATCAAACCAAACTCCATCTTTCTCATGCGTCTGGTCTACTTGCGGCCGAGTTTGGTAGTGGGGTCTGACTTTCGCAACAACACCCTCTATTGCCCTCTTTTCTATGATCATGATGCATCTTCTTAGGGTCACCAGTCTCCAACACCCTATCCTGGGACAGGAAAATGGCGTTGTGACCCACTGGTTCTTGTGGTACCTGGGCAGTAGCTTTCTTCTTTGTATCACCATCTGCTCTCTGTCTATGGCCACAAATGTCGACCAAAGACTTACACAGTTTAATGCCGCAGTATCCACTGCGATGGCCACCCAGCACAAGCTTGAGACGTCCTACCAGCCGGGTATAACCCCAGCACACACCCACTAGGAGGTCACCAGATTCCTTGGGATACCACAAAGGATGTGTGTCGCAGGTGCAGGCCTACTATGACAGCCGTCCAGATTCAACACTGGGATACCTACTAGTAGACCCACCTACCTGTAGGGGACGCATGTCTGTTAACCACCAGTTTCTACCCGGAGATGTTATATTGGCCTACACCCCCTTTGCATTCCCGGTGTTTGCCCCTCACGCTAAGCATCCTCCTTCCTGAGCATGATGGTATTTGTAAAGTTCTGGATATGCCATCACTGTCCAAAATATGTAGTTGGGACGAGCATCTCTTCTGATAGCTCATCCTGCTGCAGTGATGCCAGAAGTCTCGCTCGCATCAGGGAACCACACTGGGTGCTGGAACGAGGTATGAGCTACAGAATCATCCTGCTGCCCACAGTGCGCACACGCGGACTGAGTGCCCTGCCTATTCTATGCAGGTACATGTTAAAACGCCCGTGCCTGCTGAGTACCCGGGTTAAATGAAAGTGCAAAGAACTGTGCGAACTTTCGCATCACACACTCAGATCTCTAATGAGGGAACTGTTCCATTCGGCGGTATTGATGGCGTTATTTCCCCATCTCTCTGACCCAGTCAACAGAGCTACATCTTATAGATCTCTTCTCTTTGCTCTGCAGCCCTTTCTCGTTGCTTCGCCTTTCTTGTGATGGTACATGGAGTGGCAGGTATCCGATTTTAAGACACAGCAGGGTAAGGCTGCCAGAAGTGGGGAGACATCTGTGCTGATGGTTCTATATGCACAATATATTTCTTATAGACATGCCTTTCTCTGGACGCTAGTCACAATCTTATGACAGCCTGGCTTCTGCCTAGACAGGCGCGGCATGGGAGACCCCACTACTGAGTATCTTTCGGCATGAATCTTCCTCCATATCATCCACGATGACACGTTAAATCGCCTCCTACAACAATCTCGCCAGCCTTAGATCTTAAGCTAGCCTCTTCGTCTGATGAGGTATCCGCGGAATTGTTGCTCGTATGATGGTATGGGGAGAGTGGTAGCTGCTATACCATCATATACTTGATTAGTTAACTACATATTAACATAGTTTCCATTTGTTACAGAGCTATCCTGGTCGTCGGTGTCCAGACTTCACTCTAGACGTCCAACAGTCTGAAAAAGTCACCAAGAAAATCAAAAGCAGAAAAAAAGAAAGGTGTTGGTGTCGTCTTGCAATTTGTTGCGTCGGTTTCGCATTTCTTCTATTCTCAGTTATGTTATTCAGCATGGTGTTGACCAGAGGTGAAAAGTTATTCGGCTCTCTGTGATTTTCCGTGAAAACCAAATGCAGTACCTATGAACAATCGGTCACCTGGTGCCTTTTCATTGACCTATCTATTGCCAACTATCGGGGAATCGATTGCTCGTGCCCCCTCCCCATCCCAGAGAAAATATGTTAGGATTTCTTTATCAAAAGAAAGATATATGATTCAACATTGTTCAAGTCATTCAAACCATTCTCATTTTGAAATCAAGAAAAAACGAGACGTACATCGCATGATATACCTTCGCCTACTACCTACTTATCTAGTACCTACCACCTACAATATGAGGCATGTAGTAGTACACTATGTATGTGGTATATTACAGTACATATGTGTACAGTACGTCTGATTGATCTTAATACCCCTCAGCGCAAAAATCCCATCAACGTAGCTGACGCATAAGAAGTGGCTACACTTAAACAGATTACAAACAACGTAACAGAGATGTCAGTGCGTGCAGTGCAAATTATAACACAAAAAAAAACAAACGAAAAAAGTAAATCATCGATTATTAAGGGTTAAAAATAATTCATTTATAGGCCTATTACTTATCTATGGTGACGGGATTTTTGCGCTGAGGGGTACTAACATCAACTGGATGTACTGTACACATACGGTATGTGCGGTTGACCTTGGTACCCCTCATCGCATTTCTGCATTGAAAGGTACTAAGATCAAGCAGACGTACTATACATATGTAGTTACTTAGCTATACAGTTCTTAATCGATGTCGGCTGTTAAGCCACCGTGTTTTCCAGAGAAATTAACGAATAAAAAATAATGAAAACGACGAGTTAACAAACGACGAAAGTTTATAATTTTTCATTCAATTTGCTTAGTATGCGAACATTGGTTCGATATGGATAATTAAGACGGTAACAAGAATACGTGTGATTTCAGATAAATACCTAATACTAAAGTAAGTATAAAGCGGACAAAATAACTAACTTGAGTTACTACGTACAACTTGGTTTTCGATAGTAAGTGAACAGATACGTGAAAGTAAATGTAGGTAGGTACCAGGTAGGTAGGTAGGTAGGTAGGTAGGTAAGTAAGTAAGCAGGTAGATAAAGATACACGCATATACAATATTATTATACATTAACATACAGACAGTCGGACTGATACGCACTCAATTACCGAGGCGAGAATTCTTGTAACATCATTTCTGTCTTCTATCATCGAATACAACCTCGTTCAATTTAACATCGTCGTTTGTGACTGGTAGTTCTTCGAAAATTTGTTGCGCAAAAGCTAATCCGATGGTATAAGGCGTCGACCCATTGTTATTCCGACGATAGTCGTTCAAATATTTATCGTAATATCCTTTACCTCGTCCCAGACGACAACCACATTTGGTAAACGCCCGACCTGGCACGATTAAAACATCTAGCTCAGCTGAAAAAGAAAAAGAAAAATAAAAAGAGAGGACGAGAGTGCAAATCTCGGCTACTAGCAGGCGGAATTTAAGATAGTCGATCAAACCGAAGTGGAAAGTCAAGTAGGTAAGGTACTGAACAGCTAGATGTAGGTGAAGGTTCTAGGTAGGTTGAGGCAGCCAAATATTCAAGTGTACCAAAACTATTTGAGGTCAAATTTGATCATATCAATCCATTCTTAAGTTGAAAAATTGTAATTTACGTATGTAGTTTTTATCAATTCTAAAAATATTAAATAAATTGCAATTTTTCAACTTGAAAGTGAATTAATAAGACCACCAAATTTAATTTTTAACTGAAGAAAATGATATCCAATGTAACGTTGTTTTAAGCCATTATTGCCATTTTTACAATAAAACCGAAAAAGTGATTTATTTTCCCGAACAATCGGCCACCCGGTATACTTATATCTAGACCTACCTAGTACGTATACAATTATACAGGCAACAATATTAACTGCTAACCACACGGTTGGTAAACTAAATACAAATGAGTGAAGGTAATTAGTTAGATACACTCGTAGTTGAGAAATATTCGTAATAGGCGTTTGAGAAATGCGCGACGTAATCTAACGAAATGCTGTATTTACATACCTGCTTCTTCACGACAGTCACTCTCAGAAGGTTGGGGTATATTCCATTTGGTTTTCGGTAGCGCGTTTTTCTCCTCTAAATTGTTCATTTTTATCATTTGCATAGATTCAGAGTTGTATCTAGGCGGCGTATGAGGTAAAGCGTGGTCATGTAATCGATAAAAATAGAAAAATACAACTAAATTAGCCGACGACAGCCGATGATGAAGAAACCACAAAAACTCGTCAAGTTGATAGTTCCTTTTTTATTCTTTTACCGCGGTATAAAACAAATTTTTCCAATACTGAACATATGCTTCAATATACTATCGGTTTGAATTTCATCCGGTAAACTGAGATAAATTCCAATTTTGTTAGCCTTCAAATACTTCCAATGTTGCACGAGCTACAATACACAGATGGGTAAGCGTAAGAGGTACCGGGAGGACGATTCATCGTGGGCCTCCCTGGGAAAATAAATTACTTTTAGTCAGTTTTATGGTAAATGTGGCGGCAATGGCTTAAACAACGTTAAATTGGATACCATTTGCTTCAGTAAAAAATCAAATTTGGTCATCAATTCACTTTCAAATTGAAAAATTGCAATTTATTTAATGATTTTGGAATTGATAAAAACTATTTGATTTTTTTATTGAAGAAAATTATGTCCAATTAAACATTACTTAAGCCATTGCTGCCATTTTTACAATAAAGCCGAAGAAAAAGTAATTCATTTTCCTAGGAGGGCCCACGATCAATCGGCCACTCTGTACTGAATACCTTGCACGACAAAAACTTGAGCGTTTAATACGTCGAATTCAGCATATATGACGCTACTATCCGAATCAAATTAAGTGAAAAATGCTCACTTTATCTGAAACGTAATTGGACTGCAATAACTTTTCTTCGATAGTCATTTGCGATAAAGCTCTTTTGATATCTTGACGTAATGAGTTTTTCATCGCTTGAATGTTACTCGCTGTCGTGCCGCTCATATCGTCTGAAAAAACATATGTACATCGACGACATACTAATTCGCTCGTTTACGGTGATAAAACCATTAAATTCGAAAATCAGCAAGTAGATACAGGTAGCTAAGATACTAGGTACATATAAGTAACTAAGCGCTGTAATTGTTTCTATAGACGCCTATAAAAATCTCAATAAGTCAACACACTTACCTACATACATAAAGATTTATTCACGTTTAGACGAGTCGCGGAACATACAGTATGTATGATTAAAAAAAAATTCTAAACAAATGAACGAGAACCGAAATGGCATAGATGCTTAGTTGCTTACCGAAAATACACAGTCATATACCGCGCATGAATGAACGGTCTGATATTACAAATATAAAAATTATTGTGATAGGTAGAGGTACTAGATGTAGGTAATATGTAGGTATGTGTGTCGTATACGTATTACGTATGCCTTTGTACGTAGATATGCATGTAAGTAAGTGATGTACTATGTACTTAGTATGTAGTATGTAACGTATTTGTAGCTAATCGGAACAAGAGATCTCGTATCAACGGGTAAAGTTGGTACGGCAGACAGGCGGTCACAAGTCTATACTCACACTCACAGTTCATACTCCGCAATACGCATAAAATGAGCAGAGCACAGACTTGCAACATCTTCAAATACATACCAAAATCAATTCAAACTCTACCACACATGAGGCAGGTGAAATAATTATCAGAAAGACATTAACATGCACATCACATCACACACACGTCTGATTCTAACTAACATTTTATTTTACTCGATTCTTCGACACATCTACGTTGTACGCATACGTACTACGCACCAAGTTAAGTACATGTTGCAGTAGAATATTAATTATTATTACCTCTTCGGAAGATACAGTACATAGACAAAGACGTGTGTACGTATGTGCATTTGGTATTTTATTCTTTTTTTAAACTAGCAATTGGCTGAAGTACAGTAGAACGGAAATCGGAGATGCAACAAGACCCAAGTTTGCTGTTGCAATACGAAAAAAAGGATTACCCAAAGTTCGCAAGTACGACATCCATTCAAAATATGTTGCATTGTGCGCAGAAATGTCATGCAAAAGGAATAAAATGTAGAAAATAATGAAAGTATTTCTCTGGGAGATGAATATTCTATCACATACATACGTAAATAGTATAAAGCTCTAAACGTTACTCGATTCACGGCGTGTCCTGTCCATATCGACTTCGTATTTCCGATGTAGATGCAAATGGTCTTGACGCGGTTGATACTAAGTGCATCTAGGTACAAAATCGCAGTTTACTAGATATACTATGTATGTAGATGTACACGAAATTTTACATGCAGCTTGGGTCTCGGTCTGTGTGATGAAATTCTCCTGTCTCCCATTCGGCATCCGTAAAATGTGATTTTGATTCAACTATAACTGCTAACAACGTATTAGTTACTGACACTACTGACAGTGACAATACCGACTTTAAAGACTTCAAATTTTAATCATGAAAATTCGATTTCAGACTGTAAAGAAATGAGATGAGAAATAAAGATGAACTTCGTTTATTGCACTATCTTGCCGGTTTTCATTTCAATTGCTCCGATCTGTCCGTCTATGTGTATGTAGGTATATGTGTACTTCTGCAGCTCTCGTGACGTAGTAGACCATCGATGTAGTAGTGGTATGTTACATTTGTGGTAGTACGTATTCACATGACGTACTTGCGCGGACTCTGCGCAGATAGCTTACTTTTACCTACCATTATCACAGCACACACCTCCCCACTGTCGTTCTCTGACGAAAATTCTGACGTGTTACCCGCTGGTCGCTGGGCATCCACATTAAGTGTATAGTGTAAGATCGATGGGGAAGAATGAGTGAGCGCAGGAAGAAAGTGAAGCCTAGCCTAGCTTAGTTCTGTCTTGTAAATTGTTCACAACGTTCAGTTGAGTTATGTTGTCCTCATTGCTTTCCTTACTCGCTTTGCGGTTGCGGTGCAGTTAACAGTTGCGGTTGTGGTTATGACTTGCGAGGTTGTGACCGCTCAGCGTAGCTTCGTAGTCGAGTTGTTGTTTGCTGTAGCCGTCGCGTGTGAGTAAAGCATTTCAGGTACACGTGCTTCTTTTCGTTTTTAAATCATTGTTGCGTACACTTCGAGTATAAGCAGGAATAAGAAGTTTCATGAGTATCCCGGTCAAAAACTTTTTCCTCGATTTCCCGTGAAAACACGTGGCGAAACTCTAGCAGTAGCGTACAGTTTTTAATTTTTTAGCGTACATGCATAAAGATAAATCAATGGTGTATAGCTGTTGCTTGAACTCGTACACGCGTACTATCTGATACAGAGACAGACTTCACCCGCCCGATTGTAACTTATTGGAATAAAACTTACGGTAAGAGAATTTCTTCGCTCATCCCTTATCTACTACGGGATCCTACTTCATTAAATAGTTTACTTCTTGTAGATACGTTAAGCAAATATTGAATTGAAGTATACTAATTAATACGTTCCTGCGACGTTCTTGGTGTAGGTAAATACTATATAGGCATATATCGTGAGGTGAACGCATTGGTTCACGTACATTTTCCATCAATCTATGTAGTATGTCTACGTACGTACGCGTACATAAATTCATGTCAGCGTAATAACGAATAGTGTGTATCTATTCTACTATTAATAATAAGCTTACTTAATTTTATGTTCTTATCCACTGTCATTTCCTTATTGATTTATCGACAGAACAATACGGCTGTTCTGCCTGTTGATTGTACGTACTACGTGTACGTATATGTGTGCTTATAATACGTACATACAATTGAAGCGTTTTATTAGAATTAACGACGACGCACTTCGTCGCGACATGTCTCCTGTATCGTGTGATTTTTTCATGTATTTTTTTTGCCCGATTTTTGACGTCCCTAGTCCTGCTATCATTGTTTTTTGTTTCGTTATGCATAACGTAGGCCGGACACCTAATGCTTTGCTATGAAAAAACCTGTCCTGGAAAACCTACTCGAGGTGTCCGGCTTAAATTTTCCGGAAATGTAGTCAAGTCGGTTCAGTGAGTTGGGAATAAGAGAGAACCATGTTTTTAGCTGCCCAAACTCAAATGGACGCCTTCTGGAGCATTTGAAAGTTCCTAGAGAAAAATGGAAATCGCGCTGGAGGCTCCAGAACAGCTCGCCGATGCGATTTTCGGACTCATTTCGACGTTTTTTTTTTATTCCTTGTTTTCAATTGAAATTTCGTAATTTTCAAATTTAAAAAATTCGCCAAAAATCGAAAAGTTGACTTGGGCAACTGAAATTTCCGTGCTGGGGGTTTTTTGACATGCTCTTTTCAAAAATCCGACTCCCGTTCAAATTCGAGCCGGACATCCGAAGTAGGTAGTTCCCTTGTTAGTACGTACTACGTAGTACATAGCATACTACATAAGTAGTACCGTACTACTTAGGTACTAGGTACAGCTAGTATTATATACTTTAAAATTGCCGATGTCAGATGCGATCCATGATATGAGCAAGTACAAGTGTAGCATGTACATTTATATGATGTACTTATGCACAGGTAGCTAGCTTAGCTACTAGTGTCACTCGGTTTGTCGTTAAAACATGGTTGAAACGTATGTACACTCGCATCGAAGATGGAACTTTTTGATTTCTCAGTATGTAGTTGTACCATGTAGGTAGGTAGCTAGGTACCAGGTAGTCCGTGAAAACGATGAAAGTGTACGACCACGTAGTACGTAGCTAGCCACTAGCTGCAAGCTACGTCCATATTTGTATGTGTGTAACTGTAGCTCTAGCTATACGTATTACATATTACATACTACGCGTACATACTGTATAGCTAATACGAGTAGTAGAGTCTTGAAAGCGCAAAAAAGGACATTCGCTCGATCGAGCTGTTGAAAGCAATTTCATGGAGGATTTTTGATTATCCGACCTATAAGTATCCGACCCACCTTACCCTCTCACCCACTGATTTGGTCAAATACCATAATTGCGAGTTTTCTGTACCGCTCTAAGATGAATTTAAAACGTTCAACTATCGAAAAAAAGTCCTCAATTTTCCTCAAGATTTAGGGCGTAATTTGCAAACGTCTAATTGGTTTCATAGTTTGTTAATTACTTCAATGTGAAGGATTTAACTGAGGTTTGAGGGGCAAGAAACGTTCTGAGGAGAGATATTCTAGCAACTGAAAGTGTAGAAGAATTAGTAAGAAACAATTTTGTTTGAAAAATTTGTTAGTTTAAACGACGTTTTAAATGTGACGTGGGGGTGAGATCTACAAGTTGGAGGGGGAGGGGGTGTAAGCAATTATTGCATTTCAACTTACTTGAAAAAAATTGATTTTGAGGAGAGGGAATTACTCCAAATGGAATTTTTGTAATAAACATAAGTGTAGAGGAGACGTCAAGAAAGAATTTTAACAAATGTTTTTTTTTCTAAAATGATATCAGGTGGGGCGACATACGCGTTCCAAATATTGGGAGGTGGATGGTCACCGTCGCTTAAAGTCTTCATTTTAGTGTGTAGAAGAAGAATCAACCATAAAATTGCTTTTAACAGCCTCATCGAGCGGATATGTACCTACGAGTATTTGATACCCTACTACGAGTAGCCTATAAGCGTAGCGTACTTACACTTACTCCTAGTATGTTTTCATACGTACCTAATACCTAATCAAAGTATTTGTAGTTGTACTATCCCTAACTACCTACGCGAATTTGCGAACTTATTTTGCGTATTTAGGCTATTATTTATTGTTGTTTGTTTTTTGTATTGCAGCGTAAACGAATCGGTGCAGTCGAACAATGCTTGACGTGGTTTCTTCTGTTGACTTCGTTGTTATCGTAGCAACCTGTGGCTCCAGAGAATATTTCTATCATGAAATCGAAGAATTCCAAACCTGTGGTGAACAAGGTAAAAGTTACTCACGCGCTGTATGCCGATATGTACTATGTACTCGTAGGTCTAGGTACTAGGTACTAGGTAGCTGGGTAGTGGGTACTACTTGTAAATATGCTGATGTCCGTAAAATACGAGTATGTGTATGTGATAATGTATGCGTCGTACAGCAATGAGCATTAGCTTCTGGTTCTGTTTTCCTTTGTCATATTGCGTACATGAAGGTTAACGCCGCCATAGTAGAACCAATAATTTAGGTTTGCAAAGTCGATCGTTGTAAAATTTTCGCTCTTACGCCAAGGCGGCAGTATTCGTATAACTAAATGCATACTGTTTCAAGTGCCTAGTAGGTTCTATTAACTGGCAAACGCTTCTAAAAATTCCAAACTACTGGCTGAAATAATGGCGATGCCGATGCCGATACCCGTTTCTCTTTTCGAATTCAACATTAACCGCGCAACTACAACTATACCTTTTCGCCATCTCGCCGTTTGTCTTTTTTTTTTTGGTTTCATTTCATTTTATTTGCGTACATACGTACAGTACATATTACGTACACATACTACATACCGTAGGTATTATAGGTAGTAGGTACTAGGTAGTAGGTAGTAGGTGGTAGGTAATGGGTAGAGGTACTACGCCTATGCATTCGTTTTATTTAAGTAGGCTATTTTTCATGTAACAAAAATTAAAATGTAATATGTGCCATGTGTATCTGTTACCTCTACTTGATACTTCCCGAACTGCTACCTCGCTGGCGGGTGGCCGATTGATCGTGGCCCCACTTGGCAAAATAAATTACCACATTTTTTTGGGTTTTGGTTTCATTGTAAAAATGGTAGCAATGGCCTAAACGTTGTTGAATTGGACATGCGTATTAAATTTGCCCTTATCAATTCGCTTTCTCAAGTTGAAAAATTGCAATTTATTCGACGTTTTTAGAATTGATGCATACGGGTAAAAAGTACTTGCGTAAATTGCAATTTTTCAATTTGAGAATGCATTGATATGACCAAATTCGTCATCCAGTGCTATGTTATTCGGTCTTATCACGTCGCTGTTTCTATCAATCATTACATTGGTGAAGTGAAACCCGTAAAATTGCCAAGTGTGAACTTGACTATCTTCAATTTTCCGTTTTTCCACTCGTATCCATCGTACGGGTACGTACTACGTAGGTAGGTAATTTGGTTTAATGATGGATTCGTTGAAATACGATCAGAAGTAGCGATAGTTGAGTTCGCTGAAATTGTAGACTTGACTATAAAAAATTTCCTTCGTATCCGTCAAAATTCGTTGAAATACTACTGTTTCACAAACTATTTTCTTCGACTTTTTATTGGCAGCATCAGAAAATAAGGATAGTTAGGTATTTACGTGTACCTAAGTAACTACCTATGCGGTCAACGGATGCTGCAGTGAATCGCCGACGATTTCATGCTTACTACGTAGTACGTACATAGCACGATTACAATTATTCTGCAATTCACAATGCACAATGCACAATGCATCGTGAAAAAAACCGTGTATGCACGTCTTGTTGCAACGCTGGTGTTGGTAACTACCAACAACTAACTACTAACTAGTAACTACCTACAGACCGTAGCGTTTGCTCGTAGAATGAAAAATTCTTTCCGACGAGCATAAGTGCATGAAATATGTATGCCTCAGTATGTGTAAATAAGTAAATAAATTAAATAAATAGCCTATGTACGTACTACGTACGTAGAAGCTGTACAAGTGTACGGTACGATTTTCATGTGGTTTATCCGAATTTCGAATGACGGATACGTTTACGTGTAAAATGTAAATAGGCGTACGAGTATGCGTGCGGCAGCTTTCTGATGCGTAACGGCACGGGCACACCTCATCTGACGATAGGCGTCCATCTTGGTAGTAGGCTAGTTGGCGCTAGGCAGTAGGCACAGGCACCCTAGCTAGTAGCTACTTAGCTACTAGCTACTAGCTACTAGCTACCTACTACCCCAGGTAGATAGCTAGGTAGTTTGATATTAGATACTAGGTAGCTGTAGATGCAGCTAGAAGGTACCTCGCAGTATATACCTAGACCTACCTACAGTAGATATACGTTATAGCATACAAGTATAGGCCTACTCGTACGAGTACAAATACGTAATAGTAAGCTATAGCCGGTCGTTATTAATTCAGGGTTGTCAGGTAAAACATAAAAATAATATGTTAATGGTGATGCGAGTTGTGCGCAATTCTCATGGTAAATGGCAAAGTACACCGCGATGCGACGAGCAGTCTAGCAGAACGGAACAATGTACTGTACGTTAAATTATTGCGCCAAGATACAAGGCCGTCGCTATTCCCAATGAGGAACAGCGTTGAAATTTGCGAGAAGATACGCATTTGTACTCGTTTACGAGCATGTTGCGTCTAATTTCGGTGTGCTGCTGAAGAGATGCAGGCCTAGGTAGTAGGTACATGTAGATGTACGAGTAACAACGATAACGATAATTGATAATTGATAAATGATAAATAATAGCGGAACTCGTGTTCCAGCAGCGATACGTAAACACAACCACGTACAGTTACTACACCCAGAAGGCGGAATCCAATCAACTTTAGCAGCTGAAAATTTGCTTATGAGAGTTTTTCCATGTCCTCTTTTCAAATATCCGAAATTAACACCCGCCACAGTTCCCTCATTGTTAGACTCACTACTCGTACTTAACGACGCTTTTAGTATTACGAGTAGTAGGCTAGAATTTTCTATTCTACGCTTTTACGTATTTACGACTTACCAGTATACTCGTACAGTATCTAATCTGGGTGTGAAATTTAAAAAAAATCATTCGAATACAATTAGGTACTTTAGAATAGCGCTGGTATTGTTGCTAAAGATGTTGTTTTTTGTTTTTGTTTTTGTTTTTCATTTTTGAACTTGGTTTCTTGGTAAAAAAGTATGTGCCTTCTGCTATCTCAAATACTTACGTATTTCGATTCTTGAGTTATGCGTTTGCACGTGTAGGCTGTTTTGAAAACGGCTTTTATTCATAGCTCCAACGCCTTACCAAAAATAGTTGCCGGCAAATCTATCATTACCGCGTGGACCCAGAAAAATGAACGTTTTTTTTTCTTCGGTTTTATTGTAAAAATTGTGAAAATGGCCTAAACTACGTTCAATTGGACGTCATTTTCTTCAATAAAAAATCAAATTTGCTCTAATCAATTCACTTTCAAATTGAAAAAATGCAATTTATCCGATGCTTTTAGACTTGATAAGATCTACCTGCGTAAATTACGATTTTTCAACTTGATAAAAGTGAAGTAATAAGACCACAATAATTAATATTTTAATGAAGAAAATGATATCTAATTCAACGTAAGCCATTTCCATCATTTACACAATAAAACCGAAAAAAAAGTAATTTATTTTTACCGGGAGGCACGATCAATTGGCCACCCGGTACATCTACGTAGGTTAGGTACTATTACTATGATATAGTGTGTAGTATGTACCATGTACCTTAGATACATATACAAATTATACATACGTAGTTACATTACATACATACACATACTACATACAGTATATGCGTCGATGATATGAGAAAAGAAGAGAGGTAAGATAACCAATGGTGGTGGTGGTGGAGGTGGCGGCGGCGGCGGCGGCGGCGGCGGCGGCGGTGGTGGTTAATTACGACGTAACTTTTTACAGCGGATGAGTTTTGCTTTAGGAGCTTAACATTTCGCCGGCACCGCGCCACGCCCAAAAGCAATTGCGGCAACCGCGCAAGACGCTTTTCAAATTTGAATTTTTCATTACCCAGCAACAAATTTCTTCGAACGACCGGTCAATCACCTTCCACCAGTTATTTACAATTACCGATTACCGATGTTAGCAAACAATAGATAGTGAGATACCACATGCAAATACATAGACATACATAGATTACATACAGATACAGATTCGGATTCGGTAATAACTGCACCATCAACGCGAATTCAAGCCTACCGTATAGGCCTAGGTGGGTTGTTGGGTAATTGGGTATAGCATACTCGTTCTATGTACAGACCGTCCGGTTGATGTTAGTACCCCCCCCCCCAATGTTTATAAATCGTTAATTTGATTGAAATGAAGAATTTAAATTGATAGTAATAATTTAAAAACGAAAAATAATCATTAATAATCGATGATATACTGTTTTCGTATGTTTTTTTTTGTGCTGTAATTTGCACGCACTGACGTCCCTATTTACGTTGTTTGTAATCTGTGTAAGTGTCGCCACTTTTTACGCGTCTGCTACGTTGATGGGATTTTTGCGCTGAGGTGTACTAAGATCAACCGGACAGTCTGTACACGTCAGGTTGATGTTAGCACCCCCCAGTGCCAGCGCAAAAATCCCATCAGCATGGATAAGTAATGCAAATAAATTGTTATCAACCCTAATCGATGTTTATTAATCGTTATTTTGATGAAAATTGACAATAACTAAAAATGTTCCTCATCAGATTTCTCGTTAATTATCGTACGAACGATTTTTCATAACGTAACGCTGGCGACTGGCGAGAAAAACGTGCCTAAAGTCAATCTGAACAGCTTCTTTTACTGAAACTTGGTCAATTTGTCCTCTCATCAGCGTTGCGTTGTTTAAAAATTATTGTTCGTATTATAATTTGTGAGAAATTTGATGAAGAACATTTTTAGTTGTTACCATTTTGTTCGTAAACCCATTACATCTTGAATTACTGGCAAAAAAGTGAAAAAAAAAAAATCGCTCCTTATATTTTGTCAATTACGGAGCAAATATATGGATGGTGAAGTTTACTCGCGTTTTTCTCGTCAACGTTACACTTTTCGTGAAAAACGTTAAGGCTATGCTTCACAATCTTATCAGTGTTTACATTTTATGTGCATTTTGTGGTCTGAGGTACCTCACTTTACTCCGCTTTTTCTCCAGTAATATTGCATCGATTTCGTTATTTTTTTTTTAAACGAGAGGTAATCCACTCGACGAGTGCGGCATAGTAGCCTTTTTTTCGATTTATGGACTAACAAGTGAGTAGTATCAGAATTAGTGCGATTGAACTAGTACGCATTATCTAGAGCTTTTTTTGAAAAAAAAACTCGTGTATTGCCGCACTTCTGTAGTAAATTAATAAAATAATGAAAAGAAAACGTGTAATTTTAATCTTTTATGAACGCGTTTTAAACGCGTGGAAGTTCACAAGTTTAAAAAAAAAAAACACACAGTTTCTGTTAACTGTGCAACAAATAGCGTAAAACAAGTAGACTACACATATGTATACTTACTCGGCGTCGGCGTCGTACCACTAACCACCAGTACATCAACAATTGAACGTAGTGCAGAACTACAAAGTACAATACAGACACAGTGTAGCTTACCTATACTCTGGGTACATGCTTGTACCTATTGGTTGTATACGTAGTATTACGTAATACGTATATGTACTGACTACTGAACGTAAGTTGACGCCAACTTTTTATCGGTTGATTATTTGGAGCTTGGACGCAGAGGTAAAACTAAAATTACAATTAGTGCCATTGCCTAGTGCCTAGCTGCGTACTGCGTAGTGCGTACCATACGAATGTTTGATAAAATAACCATAGTTCGTGAATGGCTGACGAATGGTGTATAATTATGTATTATGTAGCTAATAGCTATTACCTAATATCGATATGATTCACGGTGTAGTGAATGGTGATACCATTGCCATTGCCATTGCCATTGCCATTGCCATTGCCGCGCTGATGCTATTCGTTGAGTGTAAACAGAATATGGTACACGAATGTACGTGACCTAGTATGTGTATCGTATATGATGTAGATAACTATTGGTAGATATAGATATACTCGTACATACTACAGACATACATATGTAGACATACTAGTACCTCTACTACCGTAGTACTTACTTACTCTTGCTACTCGTACTTAGTACGTAATTCTGCTTTACTAACGTGCGTGCGTTCACATACTGATGCAGTGGTTTGTAGCTAATTTTCACAAATATCCTTTACACCAGGTTAGTGTAGTGTACCCTACCTACCACCTAGTACCTACTAATACTAATACTGATACCAATAATTATTACGTTTACGTACTGTTGCTGTGTGTATTTTTTTTTCTTTTTTAACGCTTTACTTTGCATACACATTACAACACGAACACGTCTATACTCTATAGTCAGTTCCCCGATGAAAATTGACCAAAACACGTAAACGTACGTCTAAGTAGTACGTATTACGTAACACGTAGCTAATAGCTTTAGCTGTACGTACTACGTACACGTAGTACCGTATATCTACATACAGTACATATCTCGTATATATATCTAACCTATACTATACACGTATTATTGTGCCAAATGCAGCAAGAATTGTTCGCTTTTATTTTCTTTTAATCACAAATAACTTATATGTGCTTACTGCTTAATTACTTATACATTTACCAATACCAACTGCGTAATTTGAATAAGTACTCAGTACTCACATATGTATTGAATTCGTAAAAGCAAATGACAAAAATTATTTCAGCCTTTGTTTTTATGTACTTTCCCCTATAAATCCAATCTCCTACCTACCTATCTATCTATCTGTATCTATCTACAGTGTAGTGTAGCTTTTCTCTAGTTAAAAATATGTTGAACTATCCAGTTCTACATATTAGTTGATAGTTGACATCGTCTCTACGCTGCCTCATTCGCTGGTTTTATATTGTGTGAATTCGTCCAAGATATGACTACGTAAATACTTAGTCTTATTGTGGCGGGGCGGAGCGGTACGGTACGGTGCGCTCAAGTTTTCCACTTCTACCATGATCGCTGTTTTGGGGCGTAATTTTTTTTATTCTGCTTTAGGGTGCGAAAAATCGTAAGGCTCGCTGATTATAACTTATTTATACTCTGCTGCACTTACGCGCAGAGTATTTAATCTTGTAAAAGCTAGCCAGGTAGAGGTACTAGATAGTAGGTACTAGTTAGCTCTAGCTATGTAGGTACTAGGTAGCTAGGTACAGGTAGGCGTGGCAACGGATCCAAAAACTTGTTTCTACATATACTAATACTCGTATGTAGTACATACAGTAGCTATTAGCTACATACATAGTTACATACATACAAATACATATACTCGTACATACCACGTAATAGAACAAAATGAGCCTACCTACTAATTGTACTCGTTACCATTTTCATCGCTCGTAATGATCGGTTTGAGCAATCTTCGGTACGTCTACGTAGTACGTATCTACGTAATACGTATCGACGATAGAATTGAAATTTTATTTTTATACGGTTATTATTTAACACTTGCTCTCGGTTCAATTGGCAATTGAAGCGGCCTGCGAGCGCTAACGACATACCATAGTGGTAGTGGTAGTGGTAGTGGCTGTGCTTCATTTGTACCCTTTAAATGTAGTGTAACGCACAATTAAGCAGAGACTTAGTATATATAATCTTAATCTGTATTGTAATAACGACAAGGTGTACCCTATACCCTATACCCTGTACCCTGTTATGCTATTCGCTCATATTCGTACTGTACTTAGCTGTATGTAGCTGTAGCTACTAGCTAGTTATCTATGAGTATACTTTTTGGAGTATGCAAAATGCAACTATGTATTGCGTTACGGTTTGGGTACTCGATAGTAGGTGGTTAGTTACACGTATCACCTTATTGTTTCAGCTCGCAGCTCGCAGTTGGATCGAAGCAACATTTTACAAAAGAGAATGTGCCAAATTTGTCGTAAATGCGAAAGATCCGCAACGGTAAGTAAGATGAGATAAGATATGGTGTATATTTTCAAAGATAAGGTACACAATTTCAAGAAAAATTAGAAAACAATACACTCACTTTCAGTGCCGCAAAACGGACGAGCGATATTGGTGGCCCACTATTTCAATGTGAACACCCAAAAATAATTAAATATAAATACATATAAATAAGAAAGCCGGAGTGTAGATGCGTAAAAAAACAAAAGAAGAAAACAACCAAAAAGCAAAAACAATTTCAATTACCTACCTCCTCCAGAAACCTGCTTACTATTTTTGCCCGCATCACAATTAGCCAAAGTAACCAAAAGAATTTTTCAATCAAGCGCCAAATTACAAAAAATACCAAAAATTGAAGAGCCAAACATCGAGCAAAAAATAGACGGCTCTTTTAAACATTGTTTTAGGTTCGCAAACAAAATTTTCAAGTCGCGAGTATTTTGCATGAAGGAATATTTTAAAAAAAACTACCTGCCTAATGCCTACCTACCTATCTACCTACCTACCTAGTACCTATATGTATGTGTATATGATAAAAAAAAAACCGATGTGTTAAAATTTCACCACTTATCGAACATGTTAAAACGGCAAAAGTAAATGGAAAAAAAAGAAAATTAAAATTCGCCATTTTAGTGTCCAAATATCAAAGACATTGAAGAATCGGAAATTCAACATCTGAAATCAAAAAGAAAAAACGTCGAAGCAAAAATATAATATGAAAGAAAATTATTGTACCATTGAAAAAAAAATTGTACTTACAACTACAAAAACATTTAAGACAAAAATGTAGGTGGTGCGTGCAAATAGCCGAGTACTGAGTACCGTATGGAGGATAACAAGTATTTTTGGGGTGTTGCAGATGCTATTGCGGTCTGACTTTACCATTGCACAGTGCTGCGGTTGTCGAGCAGCATAAAAATTGCGATCAAGTTGAGCAGCAGCAGCAGGATAACTGGAGCATCAATCGTCATACAGTTGCTTCGCCGACAGACGCTTACGGTACAATCGAATTTCAGGGAGGTCCGCATCCGACAAAGGCGCAAGTTAGTACCAACCGTTTGTTCTCGTACGTTTACGTATGTATTTATTTTTTTCGTACGCAATATTTACCTAGATACCTATTACCTACTACGTATTTGGTATACGAGTAGATAGGTCTACCTACGTATACAGGACGCCCGGTTGATGTTAGTACCCCTTAGCGCTAGCGCCAGCGCAAAAATCCCATCAACGTAGCTAACGATGGACGCGTAAAAAGTGGCCACATGCGAGATGCGACACTTAAACAGATTACGAATACGAACAACGTAAATAGAGACGTCAATGCGTGCAAATTGTAGCACAAAAAAAAACTACGAAAAAAGTAAATTAATACTGTATCGAGTTGAATTCTTCACTTTTATCAAAATAACGATAACGATTTTAAACATGGATTAGGTCTGAACATAAGTCATTTGTACTACTTGCCTATGTACTCGTATGTTGATGGGATTTTTGTGCTGGCGCTAGCGCTGAGGGGTACTCGTACTGTACGTACAGTATGTTTACTAGGCACTTAGGCAGTAGGCATCTCTTTTCCACCAATGTGCGAGTCTTCTCTCGTAAATGCGCTTGTAATCTACGAGTAAGTATGTACGTCTACGTAATACGTAGTATCGTCCGAGTGTACTTTTTCTATCCTCAATTTTCGCTTGCCTTGCCTTGCCTGGCCTGGCCTGACCTTTGGCCTTTAGCGTTTGCAAGTGCAATTACGTATTTCGGTTAACGCTGCGCACTTGTCGATTATATGAGTAATTCAATGGTTTGTCTGAAAAGGTAGAGGTAAAAACACCCGTTCCAGCGATTATAATCGGGGAAGGCATTTTCGGAAAAAGTAAATTTTTTGTTGTTTCGCTTCCTTCCTTCCTTCCTTCCTTCCTTCCTTCCTTCAGCAACGTAATACGTAGACGTACCACAGTGGCCGTTAGTATTGTTAATGCACGTACGAGTAGATGTGCTCGTATGTAATGAAATGTAATATAATGTAATGTACGTATTAGGTAGTAGGTAGTTAGTTACTAGTTAGGTACTATGTGTGAGTATCTATTTATCCATCAATTAGCAATCAACTGGTAGCTCTAGCTACCTAACCTAGTAGCTTACCTACTACCTAGGTACCTATCTACGTAATGCGTTGCGTGGACCATGTCGTCCTAATTACATACGCGTCGCTGCAGGCGACAACGTTAATTTTATCGTATTATTTATGTACGTATACTTACCTACACGTACTCGTGTGTATTTGTTTTTTGCCAGTACGTGAGGTTAGCTTACGACAGCAGGCCGGAACTGATTCTGCAGCTCTTCACCCGAGAATGGACTTTGGAATTACCGAAATTATTAATCACCGTGCAAGGTGGCAAAGCAAACTTCGAGTTGCAACCAAAATTGAAAAAAATTTTGAGGAAAGGCTTATTGAAGGCGGCCAAAACAACAGGCGCGTGGATATTCACTGGGGGAACCAATACTGGTACGTACCTGCGAGTGATTACGAGTATATAAAGGGCGCGAAATGCCAAGTAGGCCTACCTAGTACCCAACTGGTAACTAGCTAACTAGCTAACTAGCTAACTAGCTAACCAGTAACTACCTACGCGCTACGTTAAACGCCATTTATTTGAATTTCATTTGTTATAAACGCTTCCTCTCCTCTCTTCGAGTCCGAACTAAACCTGGAAAAGTGATATTGCAAAGTATGCTCTATGCCTGTTAAAGAAGAGGGAAGGAGGGGGGGGGGAAGAAGAAGGAGTAGTCGAAATTTTTTTATTGCCATTTTTTTTCCGCCAATCGATGCGCAGTTGTTCAAAGTTTTCAACGAAGCGTCATGGATATTGTCGTAAATCCTGTTCAATTATGTTTCAGCGCGTATAAAGTTTTTTTTTCTTTTTTCTTTTTTTTTCTTGCTTTTCCGCGATAAAATTTACGTTTTTGACGTTTAACATACGAGTACGAGGGTAAGTGACTGACACAACAACTACAGATGGATTTCATGTACGACATAGGACCTACCGCGTAGATCTACTACCTAATCTTAACACGTGTTATGTAAATGTCCCATGTTGACGTTGTACAGTATTTCGTGATTATTGGTGGTCGATTTGCTGACCGCGCACTTGTAGTCTACTTCTACGAGCAACTACCAGTATACCGTACCGCGTCGTTTCTGTTTCTGCCTTTAAAACGTTCTGTATTTGGTGATTTCTTATTCAAATCAATTAAGCGATCGATTCGATCGGCCAACGAATTATGGGAACGGGAAGCAGTCGGACTGAAGTGATACGCAACGTACGCAGAGAGGGGTGCAGGAGAAGGAGGGAGCGTAGTTAATCGGTCATCTGGTACTACCGTCTGCCTAGTTTACGAAATTGGCTTTCGTCTGTTGGCTGATTGAGATATTCATGCTGCGGATTTGTTTTTGTTGCTGGCCGCAGGTGTGACGCGCCAAGTTGGCGATGCCTTGTTACTGGAAAGATCGCAAAGGAGTAGTCGAGTAGTGAGCATTGGTATAGCACCCTGGGGAATTGTAGAAAACAACCACGAACTTATCGGACACAATAAAGACGCGCCGTACCACTCAATTTCTTTACCCAGGTACATACGTATTTCCGTATTAATTTTTACGCTTCTCTATTTCCATTTTTACCTCGGCATCTCGGTGGACAGTGGGCAGCTTGGTGCATAATTACGTATAAACTCGACTTATGTTGTACACGTACTTGAATTTTTCGAAGCCGTAACTACAACTAGGAACTAGGAAGTGGGAAGTAGGAAGGAACCAGTCGATATTTCACATGTATTACCTATACCTACCTTCCTAGTCTCTTTTTCTACTTATCGCGTTTTTTTTTTGCGGCAGGCGACCCGACACTCTGGTAGTCATAGTTGTAGTCGTAGTCGTAGCCGGTTCATCGCTACGTCTATGTATGTCTTATTTATTTACTTGTGTATTATGTGTAAAGTGGTAAAAGCGTTTGTGCGCATATGTCTAATTGCCCAGGCGGTAATCAGCATTGCCAATCAAAAATACCGCATGGAAATTGTCTACTAAAAGGGAGGGGTGAGCTAAGATCAATTGGCCATTCGGTATGTGCCCTGTCTACTGTCTACTAATTATCTCAGCCTAATCATGCATGTAGCATGTAATGATGTAATGTGGACTGCACATTTAGGCTATGTCTGTATACTTATTCAGTAGGTGCCTAATGCCCATGTAGTATGTACATCTACATCGGTTCAGGTACAGGTACAGGTAGCTCGTTTACGTAGTACATACTACGTACAGTACATACGTAGCACATATGCTGGTGAATACGATCAAATGGGTGGGTGGCGGGTGCGTAGCTGCGTACTGCGTATTGTGTAATTGGTGCGTAATTCCGTTTTTGTCTTTTGTTTGATTGCAGATCAAAATTGGCGGTGTTAAACAATCGACACGCTTACTTCTTATTGGTGGACAATGGAACTTCCGGAAGATACGGCGCCGAAGTTATTTTACGAAGAAAATTGGAAAAGTATATTTCGATTCAAAAACTACACCCTGGTTTGTGGCTCGTGATTTTAATTTTTATTGGTCGAGTAGATAGTATAGGTAGCTGGTAGCTAGCTAGCTAATAGCTAGCTACCAGTCACTAGCTACTTAGCTAGGTACGAGGTAGTAGGTATCTAGGTAGTAGGTAACTAGGTATGGGTACCGGGTGACCGATTGTGCGTATCAGTTACGTACTTTTTTTTTCGGTTTTATCGTAAAAATAGCAACTATGACTTGAACAATGTTGAATCGGACGTTAACTTGGTCAATAAAAAACCAAATTTGATCTTATTAATCATGCAAGTTTTCAACTTGAAAATAGATCGATAGAAACGGATCTTGTTTCTTATTGAAGAAAACAATGTCCGGTTTAACATTGCTTAAGCCATTGCTGCCGTTTTCATGATGGAACCCGAAAAAAAAAAACCGTAGGTGGTTCATTTTGCGGAGGGAGATCCTTACCTAGTTACCTACATTTATACAACGTTTCGAGTGATCAACTGAGCGCGCCTTCCTCTGCCCCTTCCCACCTGGGAAAATCAACCCAGTACCATGTGGGTAGAGGGTAGTCAGATAGTTGGTAGTTGGTAGTTACAGTTGAGTACATAGTACATAAATATAGTACGTACTACATAGGTAGTAGGTACATAGGTACATAATAACATACATGTATGTAGATTTACTCGTAGTTTTACACTCGCATTATGCAAACAGGTACCCACTGCAGTACGCCGGTCGTTTGTCTCGTCATCGAAGGCGGAACCAACACTATCAGAGCTGTTCTGGAATACGTCACTGATACGCCTCCGGTGCCCGTTGTAGTTTGCGACGGTTCGGGAAGGGCTGCCGATCTGATCGCTTTCACTCACAAGTTCGTCGTATCCGTATCCGTATCCGTATGCGTACGCGTACGCGTAATGCGTGTATCTAGAGTCTAGACTAGGCGTATTACTTCACGTGTAATGCGAAGCTTGACTGGTGACTTTTCGACTACTTTGTAGTTACATACAACGCGTACATTTCAGGTACGCTTCCGAATCCGGAGAGCAAACTCTGTTGGAAAACATGAAAGAATACCTGTTGAATACCATTCAAAGAACGTTTGAAGTTGGTCTCGAGCAAGCCGATTGTCTTTATCAAGAACTATTGGAATGTACCAAAAGAAAAAATCTCGTACGTTATACGCGCTACCTATTAAGTATACATAATTATGTATGGCGCGATGGTGCATATTTGTACGTTGTCTATCCATTTGTTTTATCTGCCGCGCGTACCTAGATAACGGTATTCCGAATCAGCGACCATCACAGCGAAGGTCGTTCGCAAGAGTTAGATCAAACTATACTGACGGCGCTTTTTAAGAGTCAGCATTTATCTGCGTCCGAGCAGTTGAGTTTAGCGCTAACGTGGAATCGCGTGGACATAGCTCGTTCCGAAATATTTGTATACGGGCAGGAATGGCCAACTGGTGAGTAAAACGACGCCACCTGACTACTTACTCGCAGTCGCACAAACGCGAATTACATATTTTTTCCACTCTTGTTAGGATCTTTGGAGGAGGCCATGATGCAAGCGCTGGAACACGATCGTATAGATTTCGTAAAATTACTCCTGGAGAATGGCGTTAGTATGAAAAAATTTCTTACCATTCCTCGGTTGGAAGAATTATACAACACCGTAAGTAACCAAGTATTTATCTATGCGCTTACGTCACCGTCAAATTATACGCGTACTACCTTTTCTCCTGGTATCTTACCTAGTACCTAGCTACCTACTACCTACCTGCCCAATCATTTTGTATGCGTATTGCGTAAATTACGTATACAGTGAAGGTAATAGGTATTAGGTATACGTAATAGTACTGCTAGTACATACTACATACACATAGTACACTACACTACTAGGCGACCGACTGTACGTGCGCTCCACTTCCCACCGGCAAAATAAATTACTACATTTTTTTCGGTTCTATTGTAAAAATATCAGCAACCACATTATTTTGTTCGATTTTTTCATTGAAGAAAATAATGTCCAATTCGACATTGTTTAAGCTATTGCTGGCATTTTTACAATAAAACCGGAAAAATGTCGTAATTTATTTTGCCGGGGGCGACCACCCGGTAGGTAGAGATACCAGGTAGACACTACACAGAGAGAGATACGCGTATCGTATATTATTATTTTACCTATGATTCGATCATTAGGCAATTGGGCATATGTACAGACTGTCCGGTTGATCTTAGTACCCCTCAGCGCAAGCGCAAAAATCCCATCAACGTAGCTGACGCGACTCGTAAAAAGTGGCCACACTTACACAGATTACAAACAACGTAAATGGGGACGTCAGTGCGTGCAAATTATAGCACAAAAAATATGCACGAAAAAAGTAAATTATCGATTATTAATGACTATTTTTGGTTTTAAAATTATTAATATCAACTTAAATTCTTTATTTTATTAAAATATCAATTTATAAATATCAATCAGGGTTTAAAATAATTTATTTGTATTATTGATCTATAGCGGTGGGATTTTTGCGCTGACGCTGACGCTGACGCTGAGGGGTACTAAGATCAACCGGACGGTCTGTATGTAATATAACTATGTAGGTAATATGTTTGTGTGTGGTATGTAGCTCTAGCTATGTACGAGTACTATGTGGCGCTTCGTAGTGCTATAGTACTGTATACGTCGCTACATAGACATACTGCTGAGCAGCACAGTAGGTGCGAGTGTATAAGGCTTTTGTCCTGCGTTCTAGAAACAAGGTCCTACGAACACGTTGGGGTATATATTACGCGATGTACGCCCGCATATTCCTCGCGGTTATATTTATACGTTGCACGATATCGGATTGGTAATTAATAAACTTATGGGAGGAGCCTATAGGTACGTGAATTCGCCTCTCTCGTTATTGCAGTAGAATACGTCAAATTACGTAATACTGTAATGATTTAATAGAGCGCAGTACACTAGAAGAAAATTTCGCTTGATCTACACCAAGGTGATGAAAAAGTCTACCAATAGTTTCCATCGCAGCAGTGCCTCTTTCATTCGATACTACGGCAATCCGAGCTTAACCCTCAGTCTACTCGCTGAAACTCTTCCAACGTCCAAAGAACTGCCGCTTTTCGATTACCCGTTTAACGAATTGTTGGTAAGCGAGACATCGTACGAGTAATTTACTTACCTTGTACCTACTACCTAGCTGCAGCTACGAGTAGCTAGTACATAGCTACAACTATCTAATACCCTAACGACCTAACACCTAGTACCGCCATCTAGTATCTACGTGGTACCAGTACGTACGTTCACGTTTTGCTAAACCGTTTGTTTTTCGTTTCGATGGCGCGCGTAGATATGGGCGGTGCTGACGAAACGACAAGAAATGGCTCTACTGATGTGGCAGCACGGCGAAGAAGCTTTGGCGAAAGCGTTGATCGCTTGTAAATTGTATAAAGCTATGGCACACGAAGCGGCCGAAGACGATTTAGAAACGGAAATTTACGAAGAGTTACGAAGCTACGGCAAAGTTTTCGAAGATATCGGTAATCGCTGCCTTAACCTACTCGTACTCGTAGTACACACGCGTACCTAGAGCTACGCGTACTCGCGTACTACATACCATACGTGATTAGCGATTGTATAGCTCGCGTTATGTACTCTCATGTTCGCATTAGCTTTGGAACTATTGGACTACTGTTATCGTGAGGACGACGATCAGACGCAGCAGTTGCTTACTTGCGAATTGCAAAATTGGAGCGGACAAACCTGTTTAAGTTTGGCTGTGGCCGCTAATCATAGAGCGTTGCTTTCGCATCCCTGTAGTCAGATTATATTGGCCGACTTATGGATGGGTGGCTTGCGAACCAGAAAAAATACCACCATCAAGGCAAGTACAAATACCTTTACCTAGGTGGATTTTTTGCCATCGATTGTGTAAGTAGTTTCTAGTTTGCTCGAAGAAAAAAGTCACGTCGACCGTAAGACTTGTGCTTCCGGTGGACAGAATACACATACTCGTGCGAGTTGAATACCTAATACCTATACGTATCAACTAGCAAGTACGAGTACTTGAACTAACGTGGCGTCGCGTCGCGTCGCGTCGAGTCGGACCGGGTAATTTTCATGCTCGAAAACGGAAATCGTCGTAATTTAATTACCATACTATCCGGCACCCAGACCCATCTACAGTACATACGAGTACGTGTATTAGGAGAAACACTTCGTAGGTGTTGGTGGTCGCCCCGAAGTAATGCGGCAACCAACGTAGCGGCGGTACCTCTACCTAAGACGTACCTAATTACCTTCGTATTTAGATTGTTCTCGGTTTACTGTGTCCGCCGTATATCGCCAAACTGGAATTCAAAACGAAAGAGGAATTGCAACTGATGCCGCAAACCGAAGAAGAGCACTTGTACGGATTGGATGACGAAAATGAAAGTATCGAAGATCACTCGCACGATGGTCAACATCGTAACACTGAGGCTGATATCGAGGTACAGTAAACAGTTCATTACAGCAACACGTACGCCACGCCACGCTTCAACCTAAGTGAGTACTGAGTAGTAGCCACTAGCCACTGGCCTAGTCTCGTCTGGTCACTGGTGGGTTCTGGGTTGGGTGCGGCGAATTGAGAGTTGAAGTTTATTTTTTTGCTCGCAAACACGATATGTGGGATGGGATGAGATTGGATGGGTTGTGGTGTGGTGTGGTGTGGTGTGAAGTGAAGTGGAAAGAAAGAAGGGCGTTTGGTGCACCGCGACAATTCTGTACGAGCCCCTTTCATTTGAATGGTGTAGCGTTATTTATATTTCCTATCGTAGTCGTAGTCGTAGTCGTAGTCGTAGTGATACGAGTATAGGAGAGAAACGTGAGCCTACAATTTTAAGCGACCACATTTTTCATTTCCGTTCGTGCGTTTTGTTAAGTAATACCATGCTCATGTACGAGGATTTACTTCAATGTCGTTCAGTACAATGTGCGCGCGTGCGTTAGTTCCTGTCCCGTTGCACGTAGACAGATATGTTATTCATACAATACGTACTAATGTAATACTTACGAGTATCTACTTGATAGATCTACAATATATGGTACTAGGTGCAGGTAGCTAGGGCTAGCTAGTAGCTATTTCGCCAACTATTCAGCTGACTAGCTGTAGCTAGGTACTTATTGCTTAAACCAGTCGTAAATTGGGTGATTGGAAAAGAATACACAAGTGTAATTTAAATTACGACCGTGTAATAAATTCTAAAGAAACGTTTTCTCCGCTATTATACGTCAATTTCTAATCGTTTAACTGTGTTACGCTTACAAAAATAATACACGAGTATGTATTTGGGTATGGGTACAAGGGAAGGTTTTCTTGCATTTTGGATCTGGCTGTTTTTCTGTGGTTGGGCGTGACTGCGTGCCGCTTCAACAGGTTCACCCGATCATACTGTATGACCTCGTTGTTGTTCTCAATTCCAAATTAACTCGGGAAAGCCATGTTTGTTATTTACGCGGTAGACCATCTACTTTAAATCATTTATTATTTATTATACTATCTAAGCGTTCAATTTGGACCGAAACATCTAAGACGGGTCTACCTCGCTATAGTTGAGCCAGTTGTTAGGTATGGTATTGTCGTTTGGGACGGAGCTGCGCAGCAGCACAGCAGCACCTATCGGGCTTGAGGGTTACGCTCAACCGTGCAGTGCGGCGTGTGCGTGGCGTTCCTAGAAGAACTCACGCTCCTGACGTATACACTTCTTTGGGTGTCCTTCCCCTAGATTAGTTGTTGTCTCGTGTGGCTGTCTGCTTCGTCGTTGGGTTCTGTGACGGGTTTGGGTTGGCGGCGGCGGACCATACTGCTGTACTTGCTCGGTGGACGAGATCCTCCTCTGTTCAGCAGGCTGTCTTCCATTGATACTGAGGGGGCTTCTCGGACGTGGCATCTTTCCATCTGCATTGGGGAAGTATCTGAGAGAGTTGGAATAGGCTGTGAGCTATGTGCTGTGGATTTATTTTGGTTGGCTGGTAATGGCACTGGGTAAATGGGTGGGGTGGTTTTTGTTATTTTTTACGTATTCGGCACTTGATTTAATTTCTTTTATTACTTAGGCTAGTTATGAAAGGGGGGGGGGGCTAAAATTGTAGGCAGGTTTCTGGGGGGAGGGGGTAATTGTAAGTGTAATTGTTTTTGCTTTTTGTTTGTTTTTTTGTTTTCACTCCGATTCCTTATATTTATTTATTTTTTTGTATCATTTTAAACGGTTATATATTAATAGTGGTTCCCCAGCTTCGCTCGCCCCTTTTTGCGGTACGATTAAACCGATCAACCTAATTACCGATATCTGCACCTAGCTAGCTAGTAGCTACTAGCTGGTACCTAGCTACCTACCATTTTATCTGGTACCATTAAATGAATCGTTATGATACGGTTGTTAGTTGATTAATGATAAGCGATGATGTGACGCGACGCGAAGCTTCTTATTTTCGTACCCATTCTTTGTATGTACTCGTATGTAGATACAGAATACAGGTTCCATGTATAGTGGATACCATTTACCTACTACCTAATCTTATTTATTCCTGTAAATTATCTTCCTATTAAACGTAAATATTTTCTATTAGAGGCTGAGTAGATTGTCAATAAGAAGAAGATCTACAATTCGGTCATTTTGCAACAAGGTAGTACTTCTAAATTTCTGGTTGTCTGTTGTTGTTGTGTGTGTGTGTGTGCGTGTGTGTGTGTGTGCGCGCGCGCGTTTGTTTTTTTGTTTGTTTTTTTTTTTCATTTTGTGAATTTTGTTTGTTACCAATTTTCATTGTTTCTTTTGTGTTACGTTTGTTCAATTTTTTGTTTTCGTTTTCTTATTCCAAGTAGTAGTAGGAGGAGGAGGAGGGGGGAGGGTACAATCAGTCGGTCACTCCATACTGTCTACTATACACTTCGCAGTACGCACCTTGCAACATACCAAGCTACCAACGCAGCAATAGCAATCAGTGGTCTGTTTACTACACCTCGCTAGGGGGAGGAGTGTATTGGCTTGCTATGATAAACGAACAAATTGTGCGAACGTTTGCTTGAGTACATATCGGTGGATCAACCTGTACTGTAGCTAGGCTACGCAGTGCGCACCTCCTACCTACCACCTAGTAGCTTACCTGATATTTAGTGGGTTACCTACTTACCTAGGTATGTAATTATTCTTTGGTACTTCGGTCGTCCGCTGCAGTCTAGTCATGTACATTGTACATACGTATTACATATTACGTACTGTACGTGTACAATATTGTACATGTATATAGTATATGTACATTTCACGTGCCTCGTAATACAGTTAAACGTGTACCCCTCGACTCCCTAGTCTCCTACCATTTGCGCACTATCCAAGCGCGAACTGCTAACTAGTTACTAGTATAATAAAAGTTGTTCATTTTTTGGGGGCGGGGGATTTTCATTCTTTAGGCTTTGATTTCGTCTCAAGAACCTCAGATGAGAGATACCGTAGTTACTGAGAATGGTAAAGTAATCGCCGGAGACTCTGTGATTAGTAGCAGTCCCGGCACACCGACGCAGTTCTATCAGTTCCCGTACGAATACAATTTTGCCGAAGTGAAGCGTCATCGTCCGTTACGTTTGAAAAGAAAACTTTACGAATTTTATACAGCTCCGATAACAAAATTTTGGGCTAACTCGGTACGACAGTTCGATGTTTTTACTCGCGTATTCAATAGGTATTTTTACTAAACTTTCACGTTACCTTGTACTCGTTCGATACGTGTACTGTACATCGTACATACACATACCGTACGTACTGTAGATAGGTAACTGTAACTACTAACTAGGTTGTACATAGCTGGTTTCTGTGTCAACCGAAGGTCAAGTCGTTACCGAAACCGCGAGT
Organism: Maconellicoccus hirsutus; assembly: GCA_003261595.1. Lineage (NCBI taxonomy): Eukaryota > Metazoa > Arthropoda > Insecta > Hemiptera > Pseudococcidae > Maconellicoccus > Maconellicoccus hirsutus. The sequence goes on from QBDW01002172.1 coordinate 38,863, forward strand.
TGACAAAGGCACATACACCACAATTGCATACTCGTATGATGAAACGATGAATTTCTTTCAGATTGCTTACGTCGTCTTTTTACTGGTGTTCAGCTACGTGGTGCTAGTGAAAATGAATGAAACACCCAGTTGGCAAGAATTGTACGTTATATCCTACATATGTACCTTGGGATGCGAAAAAATACGAGAAATCGTTTCTTCAGAACCAGTTGCCATTAGGTAAGTGTCATGTTGTAGTAAGTAAGGTGGTAGGTGTAGCTATTAGGTAACTATCAGCTAGATAGACAGAGATATCTAGCCCATAGTCAGTAGCCACTAGCCGCCTTTTTGGTAATTGGTATACGAGTAATCGTTGCAACTTTTTTTTGTCCCACATACTGCTTTCATTTTCGTTCAAAAAGTCACAAATTTGCGGTATGGGCTTGGAATATGTGGAATCCGTGTGACGCTGGCGCCATAATATTTTTTCTTATCGGATTATCGTTGAGATTACAACCGTCGTCCAAGTTGGCCGGTCGAGTTCTTTATTGCGTCGACATTATATATTGGTATTTACGAATTTTAAACATCCTCGGCGTTAACAAATATTTAGGTGAGCGAATGGAAACGAATACGAGTAGGACGCGTCCGCGGCCATATTAGCTAGTCTTCTTGGGCGAGTGCTTATTTGTTTGAATTATGCAGGTCCGTTGGTCACGATGATGGGTAAAATGGTGAAAAATATGATCTATTTTGTGGTGTTGCTGTTGGTGGTATTGATGAGTTTCGGAGTTTGTCGTCAATCCATACTCCATCCGTACGAAGAAGCGAGCTGGACTTTAGCGAAAAACGTCGTTTTTCAGCCATATTTCATGTTATACGGCGAGGTACGAGTATATACGCGCGTACCTTTACTTATGTAATACTGGTATTACCTAATACGTACGCGGTACGCGGTACGCGGTAGCTGGTGTACTTTACTACGTCGCATCGTACGTAATATACGTCTACGTATACTGCGAGTATATGTGTTTGTGTAGATTAGCTATTAGCTATAGGTAATTAGAGGTTATGCGTTATTTGTGATTTTATGTACCATTGTACAGTACGCTACATACATAAACGTACCTGCCTATATGTATGTAGTACGTATGTATGTATGTACCGTAGATGTGTACGTGTTCTACGTGTTACATATTAATGTGCAAAAGTATGATTCGCGTATTTTCGATTTCGCTCTTCGTAGGTATTTGCCGACCAGATTGACCCGGAATGCGGAAAGGACACCGCTATGACTCCTTGTCTGATTGGAAGATGGATTCCTCCTATTGTGATGGCCGTATACTTGTTAGTAGCCAATATATTGCTTATAAATCTGTTAATAGCCGTATTCAATAATATTTTCATCGAAGTTAACGCAATCTCGCATCAGGTTAGTCTTAGCGATCGTAAATGCTTCCAATATTTGCTCGTAGGTAGGTAGCTACTTAGCTAGCTACAGGTAGCTACTGTAGGTAGGCGTAGGTAGTAGATATGTTTTAGAGGTAGTAGGCAGCGGGCAAAGGGCAGGAAGTAATATTTATAGATTGTAAAGTAGCTCTGCGGATATTTCTATCTGTAATCCGGCGTGTTTTAGGTGTGGATGTTTCAACGTTTCACCGTTGTTATGGAATACGAACAAAAACCCACATTACCGCCGCCGCTTATATTTTTCTCGCACGTATTTTTCATTTTAAAATATTTAAAACGCAAAGTACAAGGTATCCAAGAAACTTACGATAACGGTCTGAAATTATTTTTGGACAAAGAGGACTTGGAGCAACTGTACGATTTCGAAGAGGAATGCGTCGAAGGGTATTTCCGAGAAAAAGAGACCAAGTTACAAATGTCGACCGAAGAAAAAATTAAACAAACCGCCGATAGAGCGGAGAATATTCAACAGAAAGTCGAAGACATCAATCAAAAGGAAAACAATCAGAATTCTTCTATACAAGTGAGTCATCGTTTCGCTCTCGCAGTTTCCTGGTTGTTCATGAACCTTCTCCTCCGCCAGTTTTTTAATGAATTTTTATTTTTTATTCAAGAGAAAGAAAGATATACTGTATGTAGTATGTACTATGTACTATGTACGTAGTATTCAATTTTGTTCAAGTCATTTATATGGGCGTCTAATTGATCTTGGCCCACCTAATTACTATTTTTATTTTTCTATGTAAATTAGTAACGCTATACGTAACTGGAACTACGTAGTATGTAACTATGTATATGTAGTTGCACATTACATTATCATGGTCATGTGTTTACTTTGCGATCTTTTATAAATCATAATCGACGTTGCCAACCGCAAAAATTGAATACTCGGTAGACTAGACGCAGACGACAGTTAGAGATAAGCTTTTGTATGCGTTGACAACGATATGCTATTCATTTTTGGTTCGTTTATCTGTTTTCTTTTGTCAGGGATTAGAATTCCGTATCAGAAAGTTGGAAGAACTATCGGAACAAACGTTGTCGTCTCTGACGGTGATACATCGATTCATGGCAGCGCACAGTAATATCGGACAGTTCGGCGCTGACGTACACTCGGTTCCGGAGATGAGATTAGATCCTGTCTCAGCTTCAGCCTCTGCGTACTCGTTCAAAAGAATGCGCCATACCAGCGAACACTCGGACATGTATTCGGAAACGTCTGAAAACTGTGGCAGTAGCGTTGCCGGAATCGGTGGCGGCGGTAATGTTTCACGTTTCGCCGTAGCAGCGAATAATTTAGGATCGACTACGATTTCGAATTTACGAAGAAAAATGCCTGTTCGTTCCATGACGGAAGTACGGCGACCTAGTTTTACGAACGAATCGTTGTTGACGTGCGACGTGCCGCCTCGCCTTTTCAGACACGCTAGTAAAGAGCGCGAAAGCGCTGACAACGTCAGCAAACCGAACAGTACTTCGAATACGGAGGAAGATGCTGAAATTACTCTGCTTAACGCTGAGGTAAGATGGCGCTCCGTGTCCTAGTACGCTTACTCGTAGTTCGTAAGTATCCGTACCTGCAATTCACCAGATATACTTACTCACTTTTCGAAGTACGTAAGTGCCGTGACCTAGACCTGCCATAGACCTATCTACTCGACCGCCTTATCGTTGTTTACTTATATACATACGTTATTTTATTCCTCGTTTTTCGTTGCAGAAACAGAAAGGCGGTCTTTCTGAAAAAAAGAAAACCTTTTCGTTGGATGGCGACCGCGACGATAATAGTGTGAGCTGCGCTGTTATGATCGGCGATAACGCGCCCACGCTGAGGCAAGCGTCCGGTTCTTTAGGCTGTATGGATACGTACGCTATGGTGGCGACGACCAATATCACGTCCGATGCCGAATCTAATGTTAACGGCATCGGCATCGCCACCGCTTCCGCCTCTGCCGCCGTTAGGACTAAAGGGCTGAGTTTAACGCGTTCCGATTCGAGCGATTCGATAACAGAGGCGATCGCCGCGGTAACTGGTACTACGCGCCCTTCAGTTGCTGGCATGGAAAGATCTGTCACGTGGGCCGAACCGCGCATCAAAGTGATTCCACCTTCGTCCAACAGATCCGTTTTAATGGCTATGCACTCCGAATATACTAGGTAAGGCCGCCGCTTCGTTTGTTGTTGATTCGCGCGCTTGTCTAATCAAGTAATCGATCTCAACTACCAATCGTCGTAATGTTACGGATGCGTTCATTTTCTTTTCCCCTCGATTCTCCGCAGCATCACAGACGAACTTGAAAACATTTACGGGTTATTAAGCCCGCCAAGATCTCCGTGTTTATTGTCGCCACCGAGAAGATGCGAAAGCGGCTCAACTACTCATCCACCGATACCCAAACAGCGTACTAGGCACGCGTCTGAAATGTCTAATTCCGAAATGGCCGCTTTTTTGGAGAAAGAAACCCTGAGAGACGCCGAAGAAAGCGATTATCAGTTGATGGAGGATTTACTTCAACATCGAATGGCGAAAAGTAGTAGCAGCGAGGTTGCCAAATTCGACAACAACGCCTTCTTCGTCGCAATTTCAGAAGACGACGCCCCGTCGCAGGTTGCCTATAGCTCTTTATTTGCCTTTATCCTTCATCTTCTCCGCTCTCTTATATCGAAATGAAATCTTTTCGCCCCTATCTGGCGGCTTAGGACGACATCCTGAATTTTTAATATGTATTATGACCTTGTCCTTTTGTAGGCTCGTTTACAACGTAGCAGTGCCATCGAAATCGGAGATAATCAAACCTGTGCGGAAGATACGTGTACCGGAGACGTAGACATTCACTGCGAACAAACTGAACTCGAATCAGCTTCACCAGTCAACGCAACCACCGATACCGAGCATCAGTTGCAACAACAACCAGCCCAATCGCAACAAGGACTTTCCTTACAACGAGAGTCTATCGATTCGCATCTTAACGATGATTCATCGTTGGAAAATGTCGAAACAACTTGTTAAGACTTTTCGCATATTACAAAAAGCTACTGTAGCTACTAAACTTGCTTAAGCAGGTAGGTACAGGTAGATAGATTGATGCGCGAATACCGACGGTCCAACTATTTACGCCAAACCCTCCCTCTCCTCTCTCTCACCATCAGCATACCCCCAGTATCGGTAGTGGGTACATCGTACATCCTTAATATCTAAATTACCTGCATAGTATGTCTACCGGTGTACTTAGACTTACATAATGTACATGTATCGTACCTAAACAAGACAAATAAGTTAGATTTGCGAATCAAACGATTTATGTGTATGGATGTACATTTATATTTATACGTGTAATTCGTTGATCTGTCTGCCTTACTTCAACGGAACACCAATAAAAAGCAATTTTTTTTTTTAACAAAAATAATGTAATTTTAGACGATATTTTATTTTACTTGCCGTATTTCCTTCTTTCGGTTGTTTTAAACGAAATTTTCTTGCGTATGCTTTTTGTTTTGTTTGTATTACTCAGTTTGTTGGTTCATTCGTCTTTTCCATTTTGTTCATTTTTAATTTTTTCGTGGTTCGTATGTTACCTTAAAACCATTTCCTAATCACCTGCATGTGCAATTGTGCATACATGTACCTCTACCTATTATGTACTTAAGATTTTTATTTATCTATCATTTCGTAATATGCGTGTTTACCATTTACATATTGCCTACAAGCAAACACTTTGGACGCGTCTGAAAACGTACCTATTCGTAAGCTATTTTCTGCATGTACTTGTAACCGGTATACGAGTATGCGATGCGTTATGCATCGTAAAATGACTCTGTCTACTCTTAGCTACTCGTATATTTTCTGTTTCATAGAGGCACGCATCATACTATGCATGCATGCTCTTCGATCTTGTTAATCGTTACCTACGTAATACTTAGATGTACCGGGTGTTCGGCTGTTCATGTCCCTGCGGCCGCCGCCCCGTCCTCCTACCACTAAAGAGTTAGGAATGCCTTGAGAACAATGTTGAATTTAATGTCTTTCTCTTGGATAGATACCCAAAGTTCCGCTTTTGAGTTGAAAAATTGAAATCTATTTATTTTAACTTGAGAACGTGAAACTGAAAACAAGTACGAGGAAATTTGCTTTTCTATTCGAAAGAAAGACATTAAATTCAGCGTTGTTCAAGTCATTCCTAATTTCCTACCATTCTTGCTACGAAATCAGAAAAAAAGTGATTCGTTTCACGGGCAGAGAGCGGGCGTCAACAATCAGACCACTTGATACTACAAACCGTCATGTTAACTTGACGAATTACGGTGCTGAAGATAGGTACCTAAACTAACTACCTACCTACCTACCTACCTACCCACCCACCTATCTATCTACCTTCCTACCCTTTTTTATTCATTAATTTTTTTTCTAATCAAGGTTACCCGTCGCTATGTGATTATTTTGTGCGCTGCATAAACGCGTGGTACTTTTACTCTCCACTTTTCTACTTACCGTCGTGCGAAGCTGGGCGTACTGCCCCGCAACTATCCATGGAGACCTACTTGATTACCATATCGTGATATTTTACAAAACCAGCTATTCGCAATTCGGTTTTGCGAAGTACAATCAAAACATATTTTACTTTTTTATTCGCATTAATTTTTATATTTCGCATTCGTTTTATGTTTTTCCATACTTGAGTAATTTCTTATGAACGCCTCATCCATTTGTCTGCCATTACGTGATTTCAACATTACTATGCCGTTTCTAGTTAGGTATTGATAGGATATACATACTTATTAGTTATTACGTACTTACTTTTGTTTATATGGTACTCGAAATTCAAGTATGTACTGTATGTAGGTACTTACGATTTGGTTATACAACGTAGATTTCATATCCGATATCACTCGTACACGTACCCAGTACCTACTACCTAGCTAGTAGCTACCTACACTTATTCGTTGTATTTTCTATTAGTTGGTGTGAAAAACGCAGACAGCTAATAGCTATACAAACAACTAAACAGTGTGTGTATTGTGTGAAGATACTTTCGTGTAAAGATGATAAGATGCGATCATTCGCTCATTTACTCGTACTCTAGCAGAAACACGTATCGGGTGCTCATTTAAATAATCGAATATGCCTGAATTGACAATCTTGGTCAACTGGTGTGAAATAAAAAAGAAAAAAAGTTCAACTTATCGGAGTGATTTTTCATAATTTACTTTTTTAGCTATTCGGATTGAAAGAAAACTTTTACTCGTACTTGAAGTTAACCGCGTAAAAAACGATCAAATGTTTTCTCTTGAGGTACAAATTCCTGATTACCTATTCCTAATCATCTATCTAACGTATTGTGTAATTTGTAATTATCATAAATGATAAAATTTGTGCAATATTCCTGTTTGTCGACAAGTAGACAGGTACTTACTTAGATACCGTATACATATATTACAATCATACTTTTGTTTTATTTTAATTTTTTTATGCGCTGCGTGCGTGTAGCTGTGTACTTACTATTACTAGTGATGATGTAACAATGGTTGTATTTGTACTTTACCTGATTTTTTCCTTTTTTCTTTCCTGTCTTCCTTTTTAAAATCTAAATATACCCTTAATAATTATGTATTAGTTCTGTAAATCGAGTGTATGCTTAATTTATGTTTGGTGAATGTTTCTTAATTCGTCCTGTTTTTTGTCAGCCGATGAAAAATTGTTTTATTTGTAATGAAAGCAAACATGAAAATGAATAATTGGTAATACTTACGCGGCCAATTTTGTTTTACCAATCGAAGAAATTTGTAGGTGGGTATATAGATATGTGGATAGATATATTTTACATAAATAATGATCTTAGTTTCTAGAAATTTAGAATACAGTCAGTGACGCAGAAACGGGTGGCCGATGGAGGGAGGGGGGCACTACTAATATGTAGAAATAAATAAATACTTGAAAACAAGAAGAAAAAGAGCCGGAGTGATGATGCGCAAAAACAAAAAAGCAGCAGAGTAGTGATTTGTGATTTGTGATTTATTTGCAGTAACAAAGTATAAATTGATATTTTTAGCGCGCAAGTTTTTTTTGTTTTGTTTTGTTTTTTGTTTTTTTCTTATTTATTTCGCCGTAATGAGAGCATAAAATGTATGTAGCGCACAATAGCATGGAATAACCAAATAACAATATAAATTCTTCGGCGGTACGCATACTAAAATTATGTTTTTTTTTTCTTTTTTTTTTAGTAGTAGTCGTAGTAGTCGTCGTCGTCGTCGTCGTCGTCGTCGTCGTCGTTGTTGTTGTTGTTGTTCTGACTTCATTTTGCGTACCGTGTTATTTACTAGGGTAGAGTGAAAAGAATGGTGTGTCTTGGATTTTGCAGAAATTTTAGCAAGTTGTAGGATTTCCGATTTCAGTTGAAACCGTACGAGGTGAATTTTTAGACCTCCACCATCTCCAAGTACTACGTTAAACACGGTCTGTTTCTTTCTCAATATTTAAAAACAGTTTTACACGAAGATGGGGCCCCATACCATCGATCTTACACTCATGGATGCCTAGTGGTAGCAGATCACACGTTATATGGAAGAATTTTCGTCGAAGAACGGCAGTGGAGAAAGGTGTGTGCTGAAAATGGTAGGTAAAGGTAAGTGATCTGCGCAGAGTTAATGCAGATGTGTTGTGTGATGTGAATACATATACCATTACTATTATGCTGGCGTTGCGCAGATCCGAAAATTTCACTTAGTTTTACTACCAAGATGTCAGACCAAAAGTAAGTGGACCTGTTTGGCGATTAGGTATCCATAAGTGTAAGATCGATGGCGGACCCGCTACTCCGCTAGGCATCGGTATGAATAATTAAAATAGAGATGGTAAGAACAGTATGTCCGGTTGATGTTAGTACCCCTCCGCGGAAAAATTCCATCAACATAGTATATATGTACAGCCCGTCCGGTTGATCTCAGTACCCCTCAGCGCAAAAATCCCATCGACGTAGCTAACGCGTAAAAAGTGGCCACACTTACAC